>JASDQU010372726.1:84075-101896 GCA_032191745.1 Picea mariana
GCTAAGAAAATATAAGAACAATAATGGAAAGAGGAATCCAGAGACACAGATCATAGGAAATAAAGCAAGACAGCTCAGTAAGAAGAAAGAAAAGCTAGAAAAATTACAGGAGATTCTAGAGAGGACTTCGCAGAAGGAATGCTTGCAGAACTTGAACTTCGTCGGATCAGTGATTTCAACTTAGGAGACCGCAAGAATTATGGAATGCTCACGCCACATAAGTAATTAACAAAGAAAATGGGTAAGAAGTTGAAGATAGTCCCCCAGTGATGGACCATGGACATCGCAAGATCAACAATCCTTAATGTGATGAAGATACCGCACTTCGACATACATCAGGAGGTTAACGCATGCGTTAAAATCCTCTTGTTGTGCTTCCATGGAGGGTACTAGTGGTTGGATAGGCGCATCACTGTAGATTCGTCACTGATCCACCAGATCACTAGATTGAGCATGTAGGGACTGGACCCTCAGGATTTTTACCCAAGGAAGGTTGCAGATCGCGTCCTGGCGTAGTGAATAAAGGACACATATGGAAATGTGGAGAAAGTGAAGCGGGGCTACAAGGTAGCCTCCATCCAAAATAGCGCAGTGCGCCTATATTTCCAGTTGATTGCTGGTAATCTTGTCAGGAAGAACAGGCCGATGCAGGTCACGAAGTTCATCGTCGACCTTGCAGGAAAGTGCGTCAAAGGGATGTAGATGAACTGGTCGAGCTACCTCGTCAACCTATTGGAGAAATATTGCAGTGAAGCGCAAGACCAGGGTACAAGTTTCACTTCAGTTGGTTGTTGATTCTCATTTCCTTTGTTGCTTGGGAGATGCTGGAAGGAGCAACCTTCCCTGAAGGTGAGCTGTCCAAACCACTAGCTGCGAGGTTCACCACCTTATGGTACTCAAGCGATATGGTGAAGCAGTGGCAATCGAACACTGTCTTCCACACTTACTATCTACATCTCAGGCGAGCCATTGATTCATTGCCTCGAATGAATCTGAATACACTCCATTGGTTCATGCCAATAGCGAAGTTTCACGCAAACAGGCACTTCATTTACATCACTGTGCTTAGGGATGAAACCAAGAAGGAGATGCAGTCACACTATAAATTAATTGATGAAGACATGGAGGGGATAAATAAGGAGTGGCTGGATGAATTCCTTGTACCAGTCAAATAGATAGAGCTCTCCAAACCCAATATCATAGGAAGTCCTATGGTCACCTGGGAAGAATATGATGGACCCAACAGTAGCAAGAAGAAAAAGAAGGAAGAGGTGCAGGAAACAAACAATGCATTGGAGGAAACCACGTCAGAGTCACCTGGAAGAGGAGGATATGAAGAAGTATACCAAAAAGAGGATGAAGGGGAAGAAGAAAATAAGGAAAAGGGAAAAGTGGCATCGCCTAAAGATCCCCTTACAGAGGTCGAGACGTTAAAGAAGAGAAAGGTTTATCCAAAGAAACCCTCAGTGTGGAAGACGTCATGAGCCAATAAGCCTCAATTATAGACTGAGACTATACAATTCCTTGGTAGGTATTCTTGCTAATACCATATCTACTTGTGTCAAATCCTTCAATGTTGTATGTGTTGCAAATTCATCCATTTGCAACATATTAGTTGTTAGCCTGAAAGTCAGACTCGCCCGAGAAATAGTTTGAACCATGTCCTCCTTGCTCGGTGTAGTCCTTTTCGCTATTGCTGCTTCTTCATGGAAGGATCCAGTTCCCCTTTTAGGCCTCTATGCTTACCTAATCTACTCGAGGACCTACTTTATTCATGCTAGGTCATCTTGCATTTTCCCTCTTTGGTGCTGGGATTCTTCAAAATATTCTGCTACGTGGTCTTGCACCCTTTTTTCCACGAGTTCTACAACATCCTCAGTGATAGTGTATTCTAGCAGTTGTTTGTGTGCTTTTGCCTTCTTGCAAGACCCTCCTCTATGTATTATTGGCCTCTTAGGGGGCCCTCTCTCCTGTGGGGTGGATGCCGAGGGGGTTTCTTGCACTGCATTGGCCCCCACTCCTTTTTCTTTCTGTCCCAGGGCAGTGTCCTTTTGTGTTGTTTGTGTATTCTTCTTCGACACACTCCCCTTCTTCTATTGCACCAACTTCTGACTGGTTTTCCCCACCTTTGTCAAATTTTTGGGCGCAGTGGTGTATACCTCTGTACCCTTAGGCATTTCTTGAGTTAGAACTAGAATACTCCAGTCATCGTGCCAATCCCTCATTTCCATTTCTATGTCGTCTTCAGTGATGAAGTATCTCAGTCGTATCCATTCCTTCTCCAGAACCTTGTGTGCTTGGATCCACATATTATTCCTTATCGCTTTGAAGCTAGCTATGTCCCTGTATTGTGTGACCATGTCTGGAGTAATCCTCCAAGCGTTCGAAACACTCTCCTATATTTCACTGAAGTACCTAGCAAAGGTACCTATGTTAGCAGTTCTATGCTTGGGGTCCAACTTGCTCCACAATAATGTGTACCATGTTGTGCAACAATGACCTATCCAATCACAAAAATGAGATTACAAGGGCTCCCTCCACCCCATCAACATGATCAAAATGAGTAACCACGAATAGTGGAAATATGTTCCCAAGTCCTGGGCATCTTTGCAGTCTTCGAGGAGCAAGTTTAATAGATACGAGGCCCAGCTCAGTGTAGTGCCATTAGCGCATTACGCTACAGCTATGACGACCTCGATAGTGAATTCCTCCTTGTGGTATTTCCTAATAATTTTGCAAGCCATGAGCTTGGTGGCCATCCTCATTGTTGCATATTTGATCCTCTTGATTATGGTCATGTACGAGCCCCTCTTTTTTCCATGAGTTTTCTTCATCTCATCAGCCATGGATTTCTCCTTTGTTTTTTCATCCAGGTACTACGTGGGGTTTTCACCCATTGATGGCAGACTTGTGATGAGTCCAATAAGGTCCACGTCTATTCAGACAGGTTGTTCCAACCATAAGAATCCTCCATGGAGGACTGCCATCAATTTCTTGACGTAGTTGTTTACTTCTTCCCCCCTTCCAAAATGGGGAATTTTGAGCAGATTCAGAATCCTTGTGTTGGCCAAGCCGACTGCCCATGGTTTTGGTTGTAGGATTGGGTCTCCAAAGGGGCCTATCCCTATATTGTCTAGTTATACTTGCTGCACAAACTCATGGAATTTTCCAGCATCGACCACATTGTGGTCTGAATATCTCAACCTCTCCATGCATCCCAGAAGTGTTGGCGTGGTTTGCACTCCCTATGTAATGCACGTTAGTATGATGGATACGTCGAGTTGTTTTCATCGGGACTGTACCATTAGTTGTTTTCCCTTTCTTCTTGGTGGATGACTTGAGGTCCCAACCTCCATCTGTCTATTTTCTGTGTTAGAGTCTGGCTAGATAGTAATGTCTTCCACCAGACCCTCCTATTGCTGCGCAAACTCTTCTCTGGGTGGTCTTGGCGCTACAACCTTAGTGTGTGTGTTGGCTTCACCATTTTTACATTGGGATTCTTTGGCCCTTGCAGGTTGTTGTACGATGCCTATGTTGTTTGTAGTGTGACCTTGTGCACCATTGTGCATGTTCATTTTCATGGTTTTTGTTGTTGGAGGTTGTGTTTCTTCCACAACCAGTGTAGGGCTTGATAGTTCTTCATGTGGTGAAGGAATTGCGTCCACATCGACAAATTCCTCAGTCTGGGAGGTTTTCTGTTTGACCTCCATGGTTTCATATGGTACCCTAATGCTGTATCTGGTTTTCCTCCCTGCTTGGCTCAACGTGCCCATATTCGGTAGTGCTATTGTGGGTACTGGTCATTTTTTGTTGAATGGGTTTCAACTGGTTCACGCTATGTTCTTCTTCAATTTGATTCTACTCTGTGTGCTCTCTATCACTGCAAGTTTGAGATTTCACAATAATTCTTATGTTCCCCACGTTTCCCCTTTATATAGAAAATGTCATGAAACTTCTTAGAGAATCTTCCTTGGCTTCGATTAATGAAATGTTGCTTTATGAGTACGTTCCATTCAATTTCATAAATGCCACCGGTTGGCACCTTTTTCCGTAACTGTCATTTTTCATTTTTTAACTTTTTCTAACTGTTAATCCCTCTTCCAGTGCATTGAGCGTTTTGGGTGTGCGATGTATTTTTGTTGTAATTTTTCCTTAGTGCAGAGTGTGTTGCCCGTATGTTGCGCACAAACATTTTCCCTTTCGTTGCGCTTAGTCCACTTTCTGCTTTGCATTGTATTTTCCATTATTTTTGTATTTTCTGTCTTTTGTATTTTTGTATTTATTTTTAATTTTTTTTCTCCTTTTTGTTTGTTTTTCTAATTTTCTTTATCTTAACTTCTACTAGAATACACTATGCACATGTCTTATTACTGCGCGATAAGTTTTAAGTGCTAGGAGGTCAACTATCCCTATATAGTTTTAGTCGACTTCCATTGATCATTCCTCTCAGTTTTGTGCCTGCCAAATCTTTCAGCTGTACAAATCCCCCATCTGTGACAATGTTCACTTCATATGGCCCCAACAAATGCATTTTGAATTTACCTGGATGCTGAAGATATTTACTGTCATAAAGAAATACGGGATCTCCCTCCTTGAAACTCTTCCTCTTGATATGTCTATCTTGCCAAGATTTGTCTCTTGGTTTATGTACTTCCTCACGAAATCCTACTAGAATCCTTTCCTCCTCCATCTCCATTATTTGATTGAACCTCTCCTTCATTGCACCTCTTTCTGTCATGCTGGTGATTGCTGCTACGTGTAGACTGGGTACCAGGAATTCCAGTGGTACCATTGCTTCTTTCCCATACAGTAACCTGAATGGTGTTTGTCCTGTCAGCTTCTTACATGTAGTCCTGTATGCCCATAGTATTGTTGGTATTTTCAAGTCCCAATCATTCCTGTTGACATTGAAGATCTTTATCAGAGCATTCTCCAGGATCTTGTTGAAGGCTTCTACTGTTCCATTTGCTTGAGGACGATATGGTGTAATATTCTGATGATATACTTCAAACTCCTCAGTCATATCCTTGATAGTGCTATTGATAATGTGAGTGCCTTGGTGACTCATCAAAATCCTTGGAGAACCAAATCTAGTGATCACTTTCTCAAACAAGAATTGTGCTATTGTCTCTGCACGACAGTATTTTACTGGTGTTGCTTCTGCCTATCTTGTTAAGTATTTTGTTACAGTAATGATATATCTTTCTCCTGGCCTTTTTGCTGGTGGATTAATTGGTCCCACAAAGTCTATTACCCATTTTTCAAATACGTGCAAAGTTACTTGTGGTCTTAGGGGCATCTCATCCCTTCTATTAGGTTTACCAATCCTCTGACAAACATCACATCTTTGGCAATATTCCTTAGTAACTTTGTGAATTGTTGGCAACCATAGTCCTACACGCAATACCTTCTACACGGTAGCTTTTCTTGCATAATGTCCTCTGACTATTCCCTCATGAGATTCTGCCAAAATCCTAGGCCTTTCATGTTCTAGTACGCATCTTCGTAAAATGTTGTCTACACCCATTTTTTATAAGTGTCCTACAATCAATTGATAGTCTGCGACTATGACTACCAGATTCTTCCTCTACACAGTGTTAAACTCTTGTGGCACATCCATGTACTCAAGTATTCAATAATAACAACAAAGTATTCATTGGCTACTTGGACTGAAAATAATTGCGCATCAGGGAAGTTATCTTCCAAGTTGGTAGGTTCTTCTCCATTCATTACCCTAAACATGGGATCAGGTCCTACATTTAGCTTTCCTAGTTTGACTATCACTTCAAAATCGAATTCCTGAAATAACAATAGCCATCTACAGATCCTCCCCCCCAACATTGGCTTGTTGACTAGGTATTTGAGGGCTAAATGATCTGTGAACATCTTGAAGTGTTTGCCCAATAAGTAATGTCTAAACTTCTGAAGTGTATAGACCATATCTAGACCTTCTCTTTATGTAGTGTTGTAGTTCTGCTATGATTCAGATAATTTTTTTCTTGCAAATGCTATAGGATGATCCAAATCCCTTGCTCCTGGTTGCACCAGAATTGCTCCAAGTGCTATAGCTAATGCATCTATATGCACATGGAATGTCTTTTCCCAATTTGAGAATACTAGAATAGGTGTTGTTACCATCTTTTCTTTAAGGGTGTCCAAACCTTTTTGACAATCCTCATTCCACTAGAATTTAGTGTCCTTATTTAACAAATTCTCCAATGGCCCAGTGACCTGTGCATACCCTTTTATAAACTTTTTGTAGTAGCCTATATATACCAATGTTTCTCTCAACTGGTGCACTGATTTTGGTGGTGGTAAATTGGAAATATCTGCAATTTTGGCAGGATCTACTAGAAATCCTTGTTTGCACACTATGTGTCCTAACAATATCCAAAAGGTGTCCCAAATATGCACTTATTGATATTCAATGATATCTGACACTGCCTGCATCTTTCCAACATCATCCTTAAAACCTCCATATGGTCTATTAGTAGATTGTATACAGTCCAATCGTCCAAATATACTTCTAAAAACTGATGTATGAACTCCCTAAAATCAACTATTACTACCCTTGAAAATATAGTTGGTGCATTCTTGTTGGCCCTCGACCATGCTTTGGAGACCCTTGGTCATGTTTGACCACTTTTGGGACTTCGACAGGCTGATCGAAGACGGAGTGCCTGGGTGAAGTGGAGATCGCGGGATCTCACCCCCTTTTACAAGCTTTTTGGTTTTAGGTTTTATGTAACGTGTATGGGATGTGGGCCCATGGGTTTACCCATGCTTAGGCCTCTTTTGTAATGTATAAATAGGAAGCTAAGAAATGTAAGAAGTAGTACTGGATGTGTGTGGCTTAGTGCAAGTATTTGTAATCGACTTTGTGCATACTGTGTGTTAAGACTTGCAGAGATAAGTGCAAGTGATTGTAAAAGTCTTTGTGCACAAAGTGTGTAGAGGCTTGGTGCTTGGACCTAACTCGAGCAAGGAGGATCTGGCTAGGTGCGCATAGATCTCCTGTCCTATGCGGAGTTGGATTTGTGGCTCTGTGCATGTAAGAATATTGGAATAATCTAATAAAGAAGAAGAAGAAGAGTTGGTGGACGTAGCCCCACGCTAGGGTGAACCACGTATATCTTGTGTTGTGGTTGCTTTCTGCAATGTGGTTGATATGTTATTGATGTGATCTATTCTTGGTGATGTAACATTTATGTATGTTAGATGCATTTGATGTAGTAGCTTGGTGCCTTATATGTGAATGAATACTAGATCTACTTTGATGCCATGTGATGAATGGTTAGAAATATTTAGATCTTGATAAATACTGCATTGTTCTGTAAGTAGGGTTTAACCTGCGATGTGAATAAGTGTTAAAGACTAATGCATATTATTGGCTAAGTGATTTGTTAAAGTGTTGTAATCACATATCAGTGTCCCAGCTAGGTTGTAGACACTTGAGTTCTGCACCCCCCCTGCCTCTATCTCAGGTGAGACTTCATATACTTCACAAGTGTTTCTGAAAGGGCCGGTAGTTAGGGTTTTGTTGGTGCATTGTTGAAGCGTTGAACCCTGGGTCTGCCCCTATGCCAACAAATGGTTTCGTTGCTGGGACTTGAAACTATGATTGATGGGAACTGAAGAAAAGAGAAAGCTCTGCGCGTAGATCTGTTGTTGTAGTGCACAATATTATACTTGACTTGCGAAGATATATGCTAAGAAGGGAGCCGAATATGAAGAAAAGAGGTAATATTTTAAAGCTTTGTGCTCTGATAAAGGTAAGATAAGTGGAAATTTTTGTTTCGAAAGAATGGATCTACGTGTGTTTGATAGATTTCGAACTAGTCTGAAAACTAGGGCACAGCTAGAAGAAAGAAGATTTGATATGAATATATATGATAAATTTGATGAAAGATATGTTATCCCTATGCATAGAAATGATTTTTGGACTAAATAGTGGATGCAAGGCCCTAGAAATAATTTTTTGTAGGTCCATCACTGTGATCCCAGTGCGCAATACAGGAAAGGTTGGGGATCGTTTAAGAGAAAGAGAGGATTGACTCTCTGTTATAATTGTAGAAGACCGAGACAACTTGCTAAGGAATGCCCTAGTATAGGACCTATGATTCCTAGAAAATACTTGGGAAATTTTGGGAAAGCTTGCTATGATTCCTTCATTGGGAGGAATAGGATTGTTTACGGGAAAGATGATAACTCTATGTGGAAGAATTACTCATGTATCTATGATTGCTCATGGAACATCAACATAAGAAGAATTTGAAGTCACTAAGTTTGTTGAGAACAACTCTCCTTTTGCACTTTTGTTAGGAAGGACTTGGATTGAGAGGGATCAGATCCGGAGGAAAGAAGAAGAGGAAGTTATAGAACAAAAAAAAACAAGAATTAAGGGATTTCATGGATAGGAGAATAACACGCTTAATAGAAGAACAAGAGGAAAATTCAAAGAAACTGAGGGCAAGAGACCTGGTTGTCTAAGTTGAAAGAACACAAGAAGTCTTAAAGAACTTATCCATGAAAAAGAGAAGAGCACCTACTCTAGAAATAATAAGAGAAGAAGTATTACCCTCGAACCCTGTGAAAGAGACTCAGCAGTGAGAAGTTACTATGCTAAGAAAATATAAGAACAAGAATGGAAAGAGGAATCCAGAGACACAGATCACAGGAAAGAAATAAAGAAATCTCAGTAAGAAGAAAACAAAGCTAGAAATTTTTTAGGAGATTCTAGAGAGGACTTCGCAGAAGGAATGCTTGCAGAACTTGAACCTCGTCAGAACAATAGAATAGCACAGACCGACACTTCACCATGACAAAGAAATATGATCGTTGGAGGCATCCCAACCGTTAGAATGACGCTCCAGAATGGCTAGAAACACAATTATTGCTGGAAATATCACCATTTGGTCATTGGGACTGCGCCATAATGGATGGAATCGTATTGATTGAGGCATTCCTGCCCATTGGAGGAATCCATTGCGACTTTGCCTATTTAATCCATCGAATGTCTTACCAGTGACACTTTTGCAAATTGTGATTATCTGAGCCCATAGAGAACTGATTGCTATCATGATGTGCGTATTGAGACCTCGCCACCTGATTTTCTTGCTTGAGTGCTTGTCCACCTACCTGAGACATCTGATCTAGAGCATGCATGTCGGACGACCTTAGCGTAGTAGAGAAGTTTGTCGAGGAGATCCTAATAGACCATATGGCTGAGAAGGTCATGTTTGCAGGAGCACAGGCCTCATCAACGAGAGGATTGCAATCATCCCTGTCGAATGCACTTCGATCTGGGCCATCCTTAACTGCGACAGAGAAAAGAAGTAAGCACCGCGATGACCTGGCGAATGAGAAGCTCATCTCGTCGGTCTTGCTTGACTATATCCCTCCTCTGGCTAGTGCAGTTAGTCGTGAAAACATCCCAAGAGATTTCGACTATACACTGATCACTGCGTACCTCCCGAAGGGGATACGTGTAGTTGGACTGCAGTTGGGACCGCAATTGGGACAAATTCTGACACCCAGGATCAGTGATTTCAACTTAGGAGACTGCAAGAATTAGGGAATGCTCATACCACATAAGTACTTAAAAAAGAAAATGGGGAAGAAGCCGAAGATAGTCCCCCAGTCATGGACCATGGACATGACAAGATCAATAATCCTTAATGTGATGAAGATATCGCACTTCGATAAACATTAGGAGGTTAACACATGCGTTAAACTCCTCCTATCATGCTTCCATGGAGGGTACCTGTGGTTGGATAGGTGCATCACTGTAGATTCGGCGGTGATCCACCAAATCACTAGATTGAGCATGTAGGGACCGGACCCTCAGGATTTGTACCAAGGGAAGGTTGCAGATCGCGCCCTGGCGTAGTGAATAAAGGACACATATGGTGATGTGGAGAAAGCTAAGTGGGGCTACAAGGTAGCCTCCATCCAAAATGGCACAGTGCGCCTATATTTCCAGTTGATCACTAGTAATCTCGTCAAGAAGAATATACCATGCAGGTCACGGGGTTCGTCGTCGACCTTGTAGGAAAGTGCGTCGAAGGGAAGTAGATGAACTGGTTGAGCTACCTCGTCAACCAGTTGGAGAAAGATTGCAGTGAAGTGCAAGATGATGGTACAAGTTTCACTTTAATTCGTTGTTGATTCTCATTGCCTTTGTCACTTGGGAGATGCCAGAAGGAGCAACCTTCCCTGAAGTTGAGTTGTCTGAACCACTGGCTACAAGGTTCACCACCTTGTGGTACTCAAGCGTTATGGCGAAGTAGTGGAAATCAAAAACTGTCTTCCACAATTATTATCTACATCTCACATGAGCCATTGATTCATTCCCTTGAATGACTCCGAATACACTCCATCAGTTCAGGCCAATATCAAAGTTCCGCGCAAATAGGCACTTCATTTACATCATTGTGCGTAGGGATGAAACCAAGGAGGAGCTATAGTCATACTATAAATTAACTGATGAAGACATGTAGGGGATAAATAAGGAGTGGTTGGATGAATTCCTTGTACCAGTCGAACAGACGAAGCTCTCCAACCCTAATATCATAGGAAGTCCTATGGTCACCCGGGAAGAATATGATGGACCCAGCAGCAGCAAGAAAAAAAAAGAAGGAAGAGGTGCAGGAAATAAACAACACATCGGAGGAAATTGCATCGGAGTCACTTGGAAGAGGAGGAGATGAATAAGTATACCAAAAAGAGGACGAAGGGGAAGAAGAAAAGAAGGAAAAAGTCGAAGTGACACCACCTAAATATCTCCTTATAGAGGTCGAGACATCAAAGAAAAGAAAGGTTTATCCAAAGAAACCCTCAGTGTGGAAGAATTCATGAGCCAATAAGCCTCAATTACAGATGTTACTTATAGTGGATGATATTGAACTCATCATCACAGTTGTATCAGATACCTCATAAGACATTTTGCAGTGAAACGAAGCCAAACATGAGACAATGTATGACAGGATTGAAGCAGAGCTCAAAGGGGTACAACATGATCTCTATTTGATTCATGCAGTGTCTACTACTTCGTTGTCATTAGGGGGTCTAGAAGTAGGATATGAGCCTGCCCAACTACGCAGATTAGAAGATGTGACAGAGGATCGCCTTCATTGAGTACAAAAGGAAAAAGAACAGGCCACATAGGCCTTGAAGCAAGTAAAGGAGGAAGATCTAGAGCAAAGTCAATTTGCGAAGCAAGAGAAAGATTACCTCCTAGTGAAGTTTGAAGAGAACAGAGAGCAGATCCAGAGAGAGAAAGATCAACTACTTACAGAGTAGAATGGAGTTAGAGAAGCAATCACTCGAGAGATTCGATCCGTGCCAGGATTAGCACAAATGGAAGAAGAGACACCTGAGATCCAAGTGGTGAAGCTCGCTAAATCCATTCAATAGCTTGAAGAAAGAGTATCAAAACTGGAATTGCAAGAAATGTCAAGAACTTCATAGGAAGTGTGAGATTAGAGGGAATAAACTGCCCGGAGCACAGTCAAAAGAATCAAGGCATTGGCATTAGAATGCAAGTAACTCATTAACCAAAGTGTGTAGACCTATGAGCACCTTGCAAAGGACCCATAAATAATAACATTAGAAGCACAACTTCAAGAGGAAAAACAACAAGCATCGACAATGCAAGCGCAGATGAAACTGCTTTCAATAGTTGAGAATATGAAAAGGTCACAGGAATAGCGCAAAGTTCAACATCATGTCCATGCCATCTAGAGTAGAGTCATGGAAGTGACCCAGAGACTCCATCCGGTAGAGGACGAAGCCTGCAAAATTTTTTAGGAGATCAAGGGACAAGGTGCACAGCTGGAACAAGTGGTGACCACAGTGGAATAACACTTGCAATGACCTATCACCGAGACAATCATTCAGGAGTTCCCTGAGTAGGAGCCTCTAGTGAAGTTACAAGTCGAGGTAGCTTGATCCAAGCTAGAGGCCTTCGAAGAAGAATTGCCTAGATCAGAGTGACTTGGAAGGAGTCACAGGTGAATGTTGGGGGCCTGTTGGCCTTTGAATAAGTTTTGGAGACCCTTGGTCATGTTTGACCACTTTTGGGACTTCGACAGTCTAGTCGAAGATGGAGCACCCAGGTGAAGCGAAGATCACGTGATCTCCCCCCCTTTTACGAGATTTTTGGGTTTAGGGTTTATATAATGGGTATGGGATGTCGGCCCATGGGTTTACCCATGCTTAGGCCTCTTTTGTAATGTATAAACAGGGATCTAAGCAATGTAAGAAGTAGTGTTGGATGTGTGTGGCTTAGTGCAAGTATTTTTAATCGGCTTTGTGCATACTGTGTGTTAAGACTTGCAGAGCTAAGTGTAAGTGATTGTAAAAGGATTTGTGCACAGACTGTGTAGAGGCTTGGTGCTTGGACCTAACTCGAGGAAGGAGGGTCTGGCGAGGTGCACACAGATATCCTATCCTATGCGGAGTTGACTTTGTGGCTTTGTGCATGTAAGAATATTGGAAGAAGATAATAAAGAAGAAGAAGAAGAGTTGGTGGACATAGCCCCACGCTGAGGTGAACCACGTATATCCTGTGTTATGGTTTCTTTGTGCGATGTGGTTGATATGTTATTGATGTGATATATGCTTAGTGTTGTAATATTTATGTATGTTACATGCATCTGATGTAGTAGATTGGTGCCTTATATGTGAATGAATACTAGATCTACTTTGATGCTATGTCCTGAATGGTTAGAAATATTTAGATCTTGATAAATACTGTGTTGTTCTGTAATTAGGGTTTAACCTACGATGTGAATAAGGGTTAAAAAATAATTCATATTATTGTATAAGTGATTTTTTAAAGTGTTGTAATCACAAATCTGTGTCCCAGCTAGGTTGTAGACACTTGAGTCCTGCAACCCCCTTGCCTCTACCTCGGGTGAGACTTCATCTTCTTCGCAGGTGTTGCCGAAAGTGCCTATAGTTAGGGTTTTGTTATTGCATTGTTGAAGCATTGAACCCTAGGTCTGCCCCTGTGTCAACAATTCTTTAGCTCAAAAGGCATGACTATGTGCTGGTAGGATCCCCATTTTGTGGAAAAAGTAGTCTTGTACCTGTCTTCTGGATCTATCTTGATTTGATTGTAACCTGAGAATCCATCTATAAATGAGTATGCCTCCTGGCCTCTCACATTCTCTAATACCTCATCTATGAAAGGGGTGGGAAAAGGGTATGAAAGGGGTGGGAAAAGGGTCATGTAGGAAATAATCATTCAATTTCCTCAGGTCGACATAAATCCTTATCCCCCCTTGTTTCTTTTCTTGCACTACCATAGGGCTTATCCATTCATATTCTTCTACTGGTTCTATAATTCCAGCTTCTAGCATTCTATCAATTGCTTCTTATATATTGGACTCAGTCTATAAGGTCTTTGTCTGACAGATATAGCCTCAAGTTTGAGAGGTATCTTAATCTCTCCTAGCTCTCCTTCTATGCCTTTCATCTCTGTAAACATAGTTGGGAACAAGTCATTGTATTCGCGCAGTAACTATGTTATTCGTTCCACTGTTTGTTCATCCCAATAGTCTCCAATACTTGCCATTTTGTGATTCTTAGTTGTCCCAATGTTGACTTTATTTACCTTGATAGGTTCAACAAATACTTATGATTCCAAATATGGACCTTCCACCTCTCATTCTCCCTCAATTTTTGTAATATGAATATTGTGTGGGTCATCTTCATGTGGTGCTTCTACTCCCACATGATAGCATGCCGATAATTCCTTGAATATTTGTCTGTGCTGTTGTTGAGACTCTTTCATGAGTTCAACCTCTAGTTCATCAATAAAGATTGCCCCTTTGATTTTTATGAGTGTTGAATCAATGTTGGGGTTCTCATGTTCGAATGAGAAGGTTACTATAAAATTTTGTTGTAATAATGTCCATTTTACAGTGCCTTTGTCTAGCTCCTGGTCTACATACCAGTTTTCTGTAATTCCTTCTAATGTATGGATGAAGTGATGAGGCTATTATTCTAGTGGTGTCATCCTCCATAGTGTTCTGCATCTCTCCAAATGTTCTGTTGGTGTCCCTTGTCCATCATATCTCTGCATCTTATTTCTCCCCCGCTCTGCACCGAATATAATTGAGCGAAGTAGTCGCTTACATTGGTACTGGTCTTTAATTGTTTCTTTGTGCGCACGCCACCATCTTGCAGGTGTTGCCTTCAGTGCAATGTCTAGGGATAGGAGCCTTTGATTCTCTAACACTTCATTTTCGTATCTTGTTAGGAATTCTTCTAAGTCATTTATACCATGGAAACTAGGAGGCTCTCTTATCTCAATACCCACCCACCTTACTGCGCGGTCTATTCTTGTGCACCTTCTTGTGGAGACTTCATGTAATCTCTACTGCCAATTATCCAACCCTGTATTTGAGTCAAAATCACATGGTGTGATGCTTCTCTAGCTAAGTACCCCATATCCCATTGGATTAACATAATATTCTTCACACGCAGTGGTTCTGTATAACTTGTTTATTTCCTCCAGATCTAAGCAAGTAGGATCTACAAACCTTTCTCCTTCCGATGGTTCTAATGGCGCAATGAATCTGTATTCCCCTTATTCGAATGTCATATTCCTTGTCTTCAAGTTGATTATGGCCTGGTTATCAAATTCCCAATCCAAGCCAAGTAGTACTGGCTAAGGTGTTGTGCCATCCACTATCTCTATCACTTCAAAGTCTGCCTTAGTGCACACTCCATCAAGATCTACTGTCACACCTTTTAGCCTTCCAATTGCCAGCATTCTGTGTTGGCTTGATAGTTTCAACTAGACAGGTGAGTAGCCTAATGTGAGCTCTCCCATACATTGCCATGTCTTCTTAGGTAAGATGTTGACCTAAGAGCCTAAGTCCAAAATAATGTCTCCCATATTGAAATCCCCAATGTTAGCATTCAATGTTAATTCCTTGCTTGTCCTCCTTCTTGAATGGAGGTGATTGAATGTATTATGATCTAACTTCCTCTATACCTCTATGTTATATCTTTCTAACATATTTTGAAACACTTTAACAGATGATGGATTATTCAGTATCTTAACCCAAGATTGCAGAAAAGTATTTATGGTACTCACTTTCTCTACAACTTGTGTTTCATTGGTGTGGTCCATTGAGGAGGGAATTTCATACATTGGTATGTTCTGAGTGTGTTGCGCGGTTGATGTATATGCAATATCTAGCTTGAGGAATTCTTGTATTTCCTCCTTGAATGCTTCTTTTTCTTTCCTCGTGTTGAACTATTTCTATCGTTCAATATTCTTCTTCACCCATTGGTGTTTTTCTAGATCCTGTCGTTCTGCGTCAACTCCTATCTTAGCTCCTCTGCACGTGACTATGTTGATGTTCCCTCCATTATCTTTGGCTTCTCTAGAAACCCACTATACATTCTGATTGTTCTGATTTTTCTTTTCTTGAATTTTTCCCAATAATGTTGGAAAATACTTTGTATCATGGTCTGTTGCATGAAAATACATGCATGTCGCAAGTGGAAGTGGACATTCCCTTGCATAGTGTCCTATCTGTTGGCAGTTATGGAATGATACCGGTCCTCTGCCTCTTTCGAAGCCTCCTCTACCTCGACCTCCACCTCAGTAGCCATTTCGATATCCTTGCAGTGCACTGTACTGAGGCACTTGATTATATTGCACAAGGTTATATTGTGGCTACACGTTATTGTATTGCAGCTATGCATTGTTATACTATTGCTGCACAATGTTGTATGGAGGTGGTACATGGTTAAACTGAGGTGCAGATTTCACTGTCATAATTTCTTCCTGCACCCTATAGGTGTCTGTCATTCTTTCCCTCATCAAGTCCATTGTCCTACAATCCTTGTCATCATGACCCAAAGATTTGTAAAAGTTGTAATATGAATTCTTGGGTATTTTTTGATACTTCTGCATCATTGGAAAATGATATGGATCATGTCCATGTGTTTTACAGATATTGCACCATGGTCCTCCTGTTGGAAAAGGGTTTTGTATCCCTGTTTCCATGTATTGCGTGAAAGTTGGGCACTCATTATTGTGATGTCCTTCTATCCTGCATGTGGTACACCAAACAATTTCTCTTTTCTCTTTGCTCTTATTCTGGTTTAGTTGAAATGTGAGGTTCTTCAGAGCCTCCTTTAGCTCCTCTATTGCTAGATATGTCTTCTGATACTAGTTCTCTTCCAGTTGTAGGGATTCTTGTAGAGCCTCTGCATGAGTTTGAAACTTATGCTTCCTCAAAGGGTATTTAAAATGTGGTAATAGTGAGTTCACAAAGATATGTCTATGCTGCATAGAATTCATGACATAATTTAGCTTACCTTTAAGACGTTTAAACTTCTGATCAATCTCCCAAACAGACTCACCTAGTTTCTTCCCAATTTCAATCATCTCATTCATGTATTGATCCTCTGAGCTAGGCTTATGAAATTCATTTATCAGTAGCTTCTTGACATCTGCAATTGTCCTTGTTGTTCCTGGTGAACTGTTTATAGCTAATCTCATGTACCAATCCAGTGTGTAGTATCTTAGCATGATAGCTAACTGCACAAGTTTTGTATCCTCATATGTGATATGCTTTGCTTCCCAAATCTTCTCACAGATAAACAAGTGATTTTTAGGATCCTTTGATGCCTCTCTTTTGAATTCGGGTAACTTGATGGTGGGATCATGTCCTGCCATGTTGAACGATGATGAAATATGACCTATGCGTAGTGTATATATTTGACTACTACTTTCTGAACTAGCTCCTCCATTCGTTGCTCCTTGATTGGGTGCACTTCCTACTGTATTTCTTCCACTAAAATTTGGTTGTCTAAACAATGGTGTTCTTTCTAGTGTATTATCCGCACATGGGGTTATGGATTCCACACTGACATTGATATGGATAGGAGTTTTGCCTTATGTTCATGCCCTTGGACCTCTTGTCTTACTTTCATATTTTACGCACATGATTTCCTCAATCTTCTCCATAGCTCGAAGATCTTCTACCTCTTATTCATCACTTTCCAAGCCTTCTTTATCTGTTATGTCTCTCTTCTTATTATTTATCTTATATTGGTAGGATACTCCACTGCACATCTTTATAGCTATTTCCATTATCTCTTTTATCTAATCTTCTTCCATCATGATTGGGTCCATAGCCTCCTTCTTTCCCTTATCCATCTCTCCCTCCATTCTTCCAGCTTATGTCAGTGCTTCCCCCCTTCCCCCATGTATGCAGGGAAGTTTAGCTATCTGATGCCATAGTCATTACACCTTTGTTATACAATAAGATCTTGATGGAAGTATACAACAATATGATATACCTGCCTCTAGGTCATTTTAGAAATTCTTGCTCTGCTGCGTTGTAAGACTTTGTGATATCTACTGCAAATTCTGTGATAAACCCTGCAACAATACTGATCCGGATTATTTTCGGCACGAAATGAGAGCGGAGATATAACACAGAAATATTCAGAGATATTGCAAGAGAGAAAACAATATAACAGAGATATAGTGGAAATATAACAAGATTCAGAGATATACAGTAATACACGATTTCTATTAATGAAAGAAATGTACAGAGACTGTAAAAATACAGAGTGAAAGACTCGCTAGAATGGTGGCAGTTTATCTCTGAGAAGAGATGTGACGGCTACTCGCATTCGCAAGAAGATGATTACAATGAGGCTCTGGAGGCCTTTTTACAATAATCAGGAATGCCAAAAGTCCTATACATCCAAAAACCTAACCCTAGGAGATGAAGCGCCAAAATTCATGTGGGCCTCATTTGGGTAAGTTGGTGCATCAACTTCC
>JASDQU010372726.1:103449-126814 GCA_032191745.1 Picea mariana
TTGGTTTTCATCGCAGTGAATCTGATGATACGTTGTATATCTGTCAACAGGGTTCTTATCTGGTGATTCTTATTATGTTTGTAGATGATTTGCTCATTACAGGAAACAATGATGATCATATTGCACAGGTGAAAAAGGAGTTACATGCAGGTTTTAAGATGACAGATTTGGGACTTCTTCACTACTATCTTGGTATTGAAGTATTCCAACGTTCCCATCATATTTTTATTTCTCAGCGTAAGTATGCAGCAGAACTTCTTCAGCAGTTTGGCATGCAGGATTGTAAGCCCTCTCTTACCCCTATGGAACAAAACTTGAAACTTTCAAAATTTGAAGGGGGGGAATTGGTAGACAACACTCTTTATCGACAGTTGATTGGCAGCTTGATTTATTTGAAAAACACTCGCCCAGATCTATCTTATGTAGTCAGTATTCTTTCTCTCTTTATGCAACAACCACGAGATAGCCATTGGAATGCAGCCAAAAGAGTTCTTCGATATATCCAAGGAACAAAAGATTTTGGTCTTCTTTACAAAAAGACTAAAAATTTTGTACTTGGTGGATTTTTAGATGCTGATTTTGCAAGGAGTATTGATGATCGCGCATCAACATCAGGTTATTTAATGAACATGGGTTCCACAACAGTATCTTGGAATTGTAAGAAACAAGCTACAGTTGCTACTTCTACAGCAGAAGCAAAATACATCTCAGCATGGGAAGCAACATGTGAAATTGTTTGGTTACGTAGGATTTTACAGGACTTGGGCATTTCTCAAACAGAAGCTACATCATTATTCATCGATAGCCAGTCAACCATTAAGCTTGCCAAGAATCCAGTTTTTCATTCAAAGACAAAGCACGTGGACACCAAGTATCATCATATCAGATCGCTTATTGCAAAGGATGTCATCAAGCCAATTTATTGTCCTTCAGAAGATCAGATCTCTGACATTTTCACGAAACCTCTTGGCAGAATAAAATTTACTAAGTTCAGGGATGAACTTGGTATCTGTTGTAATGTATTTTTGGATCATAGGGGGGAATGTTAGATAATCCAAAAATACAATTATCATAGTTTATAAAGTTAGAATAAATTGATTATTAATTTAGAATATTAAATTAATAATCTAGAACATTTGATAAATAAATGTAGACTTTTAGAGATACATTATTGTTGTAAAAGATATGACTTTAGAGAGGTGTCGTATCTTAGGATCTAAATTAGGAGATTTGTTTTAAGATTGTTAAGATATCATTTATTGTAAATGGACACTTGTTTATTTAATAAGTGATCCATATCTTGAGTTTGTTAGGACTTTTAGCCTATATATTTCTCATTGCAAGAGTATTGAGTTGTTGGAGTGTAAACTCTTGCAATGTCTCTTATGTAATTTCTTTTCTTATTAATGAAATTGTGTGTCTGAGGACACTTCGGCCATTAATTTATGCAGGAAAAATGAGCGAGCCAAACAAATTTTGGAAGCCATTTTTGGGAGCTACACTCAGTCTTTTTTAATGCCGTCAATTGTATTGGCTTTCTAAGGTCGAGAAGAACACAGTGAGACCAGTATGAGATCCATTTGATGCAATTTTTATGTACATTTTTATAATTTGAATAAATTAATAAGAAAGCCTCCCCCACTGAGACAAAGGCCCGAAGACATAGACAACCTTGTCGAACTCCATTATCAAGCTTGGTGTTATGGTTTGCTTCTTTTCTTTCTTTGTTTTAGATCTGTACATGTTTATATGGATGTTATGTCTTCTCATATTTTATTCCTCTTTCATTAGCTTCCTTATTGGTTAATCAACACATGCTTAATAACTCAACCATTGTCATTTAAAAGATATTGTCAAATCAGTTACGCAAGGAGATCATCCTTAAGAAGAGTCATACAAGAGATTTAGAGAAGTTGAAAGAGTTGTAGTTACATGGAAGGTTGGCCAACAAATGGTTGAAGGAAAGTTTGGAGATAAATATGAGAGTTATGGAGAGAGTAGATGAGATGGAGAAAAGTCGGAAGAAAGAATCACAATCGAAGTCACCACCTAGGATAAAGACTCAACTATAACCTCTAAAGAAGTTGAGGGAAAATGAATCCCTCCAGTTCCTAAAGATGTGAAGTATACTACAGGACATAATAGATATGGCCTCCTAATGCGACCCCCCAGGTGAAATAATACCATCCCGAATACACATTAATCAACCTTATATCTCCTAGTCCCTTAGTGCAATATTCCAATCTGGTAAATTCTACAATAAACTCTCCCATAATTCTTGTAATTTCTCCTCATTCTAGTCCAACTAGTTCTAGTGGTATCAGTAGCAGTAGTATGGCAATTTTTTTAGTGTTATCGAAACTAGGACCTCTAGGATTTATCTTGATAGGGTTCCAAAATCCTCCCATGGCGCATCAACATGTTGGATCCCTCACTCGATACCCAAAATTCTGAGGTAAAGGGGATGAGGATGTGGAAAAAAATTATTTCCTTTGTGAGGCCATCTGGTGGTCTTGTGGAACTTTGAATTCTAATAAACTAGTTGAGTTTCATACCATGTTAAGGAGTCGGGCATTAAAATTGTACATGAAATCCATCAAACCAGGGAATCCCCAGGGGAAACCATTTCCTTTACCACAAGTTAAAAAAAAAATTATCGCCAAATTTAAACTACCCCAGTCAGATCAATAAGCTCTTTCTCAATTGCGATAAATCAAATAAAGAGATGGGGAATCTTCCTAGGAGTATAACCAAATATTCAAAGACGTGATAGAGAAATTATCCAACCCCATTCATGAAGACCACTAGTAGGAATGGTTCATTTAGGGACTTTAACCATTAGCTCATATTCCCTTAACCCATCAACAAATAACTACATTGAGGGAAGCCCTATAATAGGCCATGAAAATTGAGGTGATGGAGGGATATCCTGGAAGATTTTGGGTAATAAGACTACCCAATGACTATAATATTATGCAAATGAGGGGCCATATTTCCTCCTTGACTGATAAGATTCAATAATTGACCATTCCCAAAGCAACCCACCCTCAAGTTTGGTGTACTAGTTTCTATACTGAGGGGCATACATCGACGAAATGTCCCAAACTAAGGGGTACAATACCCCCCTCATAACCCATGGCACCTCCACCAATAGGAATGTCTAGAGGAGTTGTGCAAGTTGCAACTACAACACCATTCCATGGCCCTATGTAGTATCATGCCTTCCCAAACCATTAGGGTACTCAAAATGATGTCTATTTTGAAATCTGTCGAAGTCATGGGAACCCCCCTCGACATTTCTCAATCCTACAAAATTACACTCCCGTTCCAAACACAATCTACTATGAATTCTATGGGTCACCTACTCACACTGCCAAACAATGTCGTGCATTGGATGCTCTTTTGGATAGACTAGATAACTCTATATTCAAGGTTGACAAAGTTCCTCAAGGATTTGGAGGAGGACGTAGAGGTGGTGGAGGTTTTAGAGGTGGATGAATTGGTGGAAGAGGGCCAACTCAGTGTTATACTTGTGATGAGCAGGGACATCTCACTTGAGATTGTCCTCTTCTGAGATGTCCTTGGTGTGCCCAATGTAGAAACAATAACCATGCCACCGATTATTGTCCCGATTTGCTTGAAAAATGGGAGGATCACACAAGACAATGATGTGCCAAGTTGATAAATTCAAAGCCTTGACCTGTCATTGAAGAAAAGGAACCAAATATTATTATTATTACTACATGAGGAACATGGACTGGTGTTGATGTTGAGAACTTGACTCAAAGTAAGATCCACAAGGCGGTATTGGAAGATGTCACATATGACCCCCTGGTCTAAAAATAGTTCTTTAAGAATTCTTTTGAGATATCTCGACGAGTTTCTAATCTTACAATTCCAATAACTGTAGACTCAAGCCATGAGCCTCAACAAAGATCCTCCAGTGAGACCCTAGAAGACTATTGAATTGTGTTTCTACTTACTTTTTGATATTTTGAATGATGAAAAAATCACTAGGGAGTTGCAGAACAAACTCAAGGGGATTTTAGAGATTGAAACAAACCCAAAAGAGTTGATTGTTGCTCATCTTCTCGAAATACATACATGTAGAATACACAGAAGGAAGTAGAGATCCATACAATAATTTAGATTAAATACTCACAATGTCGGTTACAAAATTAATGATGTTATATTAGATTTTGGGTTTGACGTCAAGATCCTACCAAAGAAAACTTGGGAAGCCATGGGTAAGCCCAAGATGGTCTATTTTCCCATTCAGTTATGGATGGCCATTCAGTATTGTAACTACCCTATTGGGAGGCAACACAATTTTGAAGTGGACTTAGATGGAGTTAAAAAAATGGTCGAATTTGAGGTTATATAAATCATGGGGGAAAATTACCCCTACCCAACTTTATTGGGAATCGATTGAGTTTATGAGAATTATGCTGTTATATATCTTAAGAAGGAACTCATGAACTTTGAAGAAAATGGTATGAAAGTAACCCAACAACTATATCCCTATGGAAGTCCCCGCTTTACGGATTCGGTAGAGGGGAATATGGAAGAGTATACCCTGGATCATCTCTACACTTTGACTGTAGGAAAGTGAGTGGATTATATTAACCTAATTGCAGACAACTCGGTAAGTTGTCGCAATATTCAGTGTGCTGGAGAAGATTCAGAGGTAGCATTCGACAATTGGAAATAGGGAAGACATGAGAACTTTTCATGACATTGCGTGACTATTAGAGCATCTAGGTGGATCGGATCTGAGGTTAGAGAATACCATGTGTATGATGGCACTTCAAATTTGTCCAATTTTCTGGTTGAAGTAGAGGATAAAGTTGTGCCAGAACAAAGACTTCCTGTATTGGATGTTGCGTTATGACTCTCTTCAACTAGATGGTGGGCCACTCATAAGGGTAATTTATCTTCTTGGGATGAAGAAAAGTGTGCCATCCAACATCTCTTTATTCCCCCTTCACAACTTACTTCACTTAATCTGGACCAGTCAACTTTGGAATTATATGATGGGATTTCAAACCCAAGAGAGCACGTAGCGCACTACATTCAAGTATGGGAAGTTGCACAGCTACCTTCTCAATTGTGGGTGCATTGTTTATTTATTCCTTGGGATAGAGTCCAACTGATTTGTATATACATGAGGAAGATCGATGCCAAAATACTTGCTAGGAAAGCCTTCAACGATAGTTTTTTCAAGAATTCTTATTCTCAGGTAAGTCCCATGAAATCACTTTAGCTTTGTAACAGATTAAGAAAATACTTTTTGTTGATGAAGTTAAGCCTATACATCCTCCCATTCTCTATCCTAAACAGGAGTAACTCCTTCATAATAGTCTTTACCCATCCCATGTTCGATTACTTGTAGTATGTCTTACTATTGATAGAAACCCACAAGATCTTGATGATCTTGATGAACTTAGGAATATAACATTTCAGGAATCCAAAGGGACTAGGGAGGTTATAGATACTATCCCAAATGATGTCAGTAGTTCCTATACCAAACCCTTGAATTTTCAGAAATTCAATATAGGAACTGATGAGCATCCTAAGCTAGCCTCCATTGGAGACTATTGGGATGAAAAGACTATGAAAAAGATATAGGCTCTATTGCAGGAATATGAGGATTTTTTCCCTACAAATTTCTCAAAACTAAAAGGCATTAAGGGATATTTAGGGAAGATGAGGATGGATTTAAAGTATGAATCAATACCATTCAAGCATAGGACATATCAGCTAAATCCTTGAGTTAAAGAGAAAGTGAAGAATAATATTTATATAAGGATGCTCACAACTAGGATGATTTTTCCTATCGATAAGGTTGAATGGATCAGCCCTATCATGATACAAACCAAGGAAGGTATGAAATATATACAAGTTTGTGTGGATTACAGAAGCCTGGATGTTTCTTATGTACATGACCCCTTTCCTACCCACTTTATCAATGAGATACTAGATCAAGTAGCGAGAAATGAGGTATATTCCTTTACAGATGGGTTGTTTAGATATCATTAGGTTCAAATCACCAAGGAATATAAGAAGAAGACTACTTTTACTACTGAGTGGGGATCATTTTTCTACAATGTTATGCCTTTCAGTTTTAAGAGTTCCCAACAATATTTTCTCAGATCATGATAGTAGCATTCTGTGATTTCATTCATAAGTTCCTTGAGGTATATCTGGATGATTCAAATGTATACAAATTAATTAAAGAGAACATTGGGATATTATGCTTGATGTTGGACCGCTATAGACAGTTACAAATTTCCCTTAATATGCAAAAATGTATTTTCTGTGTACTATTTGGAAATATGTTGGAGCATATTGTTTGTCGGGAAGGAGTGCTAGCCAATCCTATGAAAATTGTAGTTATTATCAATATGCCTCCTCCTACCACTATCAATCATTTGTGCATGACCCTGGACCATACTGGTTATTACTACCGATTTATTAGGGGTTACGCGAGCATAACAACACCTTTGGAACAACTTCTCAAGAAATCTAAAGGGTTTTGTGGACTTGGGATTGCGATAAAGCACTCATCCTACTAAAACATAAATTGAGCACTGCAATTAATTGGGATTCCTCTACAATTGCACTCGGTGCCATTCTTGTGCAACCAGGGGAAGGAAAATTGGACCATCTTATATACTTTTCCAATAAGAAAATTTCCAAAGCTAAACGAAACTACACCATGACTGAAAGTGAAGGTTTGGCTATGGTGTATGCTTTACAAAAGTTTAGGCATTATTTACTTTGAATTCATTTTAAGATTTTTACTGACCATTCTGCTTTGAAGTATTTGGTGAACAAACCCACGTTACAAGGTTGCATTTGTAGGTGGTTGCTATTGTTTCAAGAGTTCTCTTTTGAGGTCATTGTTAAGCCTGACAAGTTAAATGTCTGGCCATATCACTTGTCTCACCTAGAGTCTGGAGAAAGTGGTGGACCTGTAGAAGACCAACTCTCAGATGTAGATATGTTTCATATTGAGGCTATTCCTAATTATTTGTTGGACATTTCCCTATTTTTGACTATTGGTACTACACCAACAGGATATTCCGCAACACAAAAGGGGAACCTAGTGATTCAAGCAACATATTATACACTGATTGCAAGGAAACTTTGTAAATTGGGATTGGATTTTATCTTGCGGTGATGTGTTCTTGACCATGAATGAACTGCTATTCTATGGGAATGTAACAATGGAATTGTGGGAGGACACATTCGTAGAAAGGAAACTGCTAAAAAAATCCTACTGGTAGGACTATGGTGACCTACAATATTTAAAGATGCTATGGAATATGCTTGGGTCTGTTATGTATGTTAGAGAGTCGAAAAACCATCCCTTCGCGACGAGTTTCCTCTGCACCATGTTCGTGCACTACAAGATTTTGAAAAATGGGTTGTTCTTTTCATCAGTGTGGTAAATCCTACAACCAAGCATTCCAAGGCCAGATACATAATTACCGCAACTGACTACCTGACTCATTGGGATAAAGTAGAGGTTGTTCACAATTTTTCGACGACCACAACAACATGATTTCTTTTTGAGAATGTTGTTACCAGGTTTGGTTTTACTTGTAGCTTGACCAATGAACAAGGAGCCCACTTTCTCCATAAAATTATAACAACCCTTAACATAACATTTTTTATTCAACATCATAAGAGAAGTCCTTATCATCTGCAAGATCATAATGGAACAATGGAGGCATTTAAAAAAATATTGGAGGTGGAGTTTACTAAGTTTTTTTGTGCAAATTAGGATGATTGGGATGAGCGAGTTGAGACTGTGTTATGGGTGTACCAGACTACCAAAGGAGATTAAATAGGTACACCCCATTCCAACTAGTATATGGTCAAGAATTAGTTGTGCTAGCTGAGTTTCTCACCCTAAGTCTTTTCATTGCACATGCTACCAAGATGACCGCGGATGAATCCATTGTTGTGCAGGTGGAGGAATTGATGGAACTTGAGGAAGCTAGGTTTCTAGCAGTGTTTCATCAGACTATGGAGAAATCCAAACAAAAGACCTGGCATGATCAAGATATAATTCATAATTCGTTTTCATAGGGTGATTTCGTGCTCTTATATGGAAACAAGTATCAAAAACATCCAAGAAAGATCCAAATGAATTATCTTGGTCCTTTTATGGTTACGGAAATTTGTGAATATGGAGCTATCAAATTAACTCAAATCGATGGATTTATTTGACCTAGCTAGGTGAATGGTGCATGATTGAAGCCCTACCTGTCTTCTGCATAATTATAGTTTCACTACGCTCGTGGTTTTGGGAATAGGCTAGTAAGTAGGATTTCCATTTCTATATATGTTTTACTTTCTATCAATACATGGTGACATGTTCTATGTTTACATGTCTTAGTGCTTTGTTTTCTTGTCCAATCCATCCAACCTGGATATTCACTTTGTGGTTGGGGATGTCGCAGTCACATCCTCTCATACTTAATGTTGCTAAAATTCAAATCTTGTGCTCTTGTGTCATCATGTGGGTCATTAAAATTCATTAGTACCTTTTTACTCACCATTATGTCTTTGTTTTCACCATCACTTAAATTTTAAACAACTCGTTTGCTTGCTCATTACTTTCCTGAGTTGATCTACTATCCTGTTACCAACTTTCTTTTTATGCATTTAGCTTACCCAAATCATGTCGTGTATTTTTTCGCATTCAAAGGATTGCATCGACATTAATGTTTTCTACTGTCACCTTTCATCATTCAACATATGGATGTCATGTCACTTTCTGTGTATTTCCTATAAACTTTCCTTTTCTCAATGAGACATATTAAATCGTTCTACCACCGATGATGAAAGGATCCTCTCCCACGAGCCCAAACTATATGGGAAAACTAGGAAAGGATAAGAAAAGATACAAGGGAATATATATGCATATGTGTGATGTATACGTTGACACTCTAAAACAATAGTTGTGAATTTTCCAGTGTACTATACGATGGTTGGCCTCATGTCTCAATATATTTTGCACCATTATTTATCTTTGAGAAAGGCCAGGAACTATTTCTAGACACATACATTCATGTGAAGCCTGAGGCCTTTGCAGATTCAATGGTGAATGAAAAATAATTTCAACCCTTCAGTCGTCTTCATCAAGTAGAGTTAAGTTCCTTTATAAGGACTTGGGAATAACACAAAAATCCCATTCTGCAAGATTTATCCCAGAAAACTACAGGGTATGTCGATGATGAAGGTCACAGATGACGACCCACCTAATGTAGACCTCCATAAGGGAGAATCCAACCAACCATCTTGGATACAAACGTCAGGGGAAGGTGTTCACCATCACGTCAAGGAATAAATATACCTCTCATACACCCTTAGATCAATCCCAAGGACAGAGGGGCATTCGAGAATCATCCCTAGGGTGCAGTTGTATTAAGTCGTCAGTCAGTAGCTGCAACTAAAGACAGGAGATTCAAGACTTTGATTATTGGTACTCTACACTGGTAGGGTGGAGGATGAGAAGAGGACGTTGAATGTCCTTCTAGTTAGCCTGAACCCAAACCAACCCATGATAGAGTACAAGTCTATGGTAGGTTATGGAAGTCACATTCCAGTTCAGGTTGCTTCAAAGGAATTCAGGCTTCACATCCATTGGCTTCTCCATAAGAATTTGTTAATCGTTGGATGCGGAAAACAATTGCGAAACGATAATTTATGTGGGAAGAAAAGATAACTATGGATGCGAACATACAACAACGACGTAAGAAAGTAGACATGGCATGGAATTCAATAAGAATAAGATATCTATTATATGACACTCAACGAGAGGCTATGAAACAAATGAGGGAGTGTATAAAAAAATTATAGGAGACCTATGTCAACATCCAATAGATGGATTTTGTTGCTGAACTAGAGTGGAAGACATTGATTGTTACCAAACCCACAAAGCCTGAGGTACCTGATGTCAACGTCGCATAAGAATGTTTTGCAAGTGCATTGATTTTGGTAAGGAAATGGTAGGACATGGTTGTACAATATGACAATTTTCAAGAGAAAGTATTGCAGGTTGTATCAGAGTTGCGCCCTCCGTTTGAGGGAGATAAAATAAAAGAGGCTAAAGTTTGACTCAGGATGAGTCAAGGATTATGGTCGGGGCCTGTTGGGTCCTCCGTTTTGAAGAAATGTTTTGTGCATTTATAAAATTTTTGTGGAACAATAGAACACAACATCGAGAACTCCAAGTGGTGAAAAGCTAACTGCCATTGTGATAACAAGGAAATAGAGTGATGCACGAGCTACAAGAGTAGTGGAAAGATCTATAAACTTATGGAACGTTCAAACGCATTCCAAAAGGGCATAAAATCAAGAAAGCGTAACAATGGAATCACGAAGCCAATAATCCCTGCGAAAAATTTATAAATCATGGAGTTATGTAATGGGTTGGGGTTCGATTCTGTTCATTTCGATTATGTTATGTTCGGTTATGTTCTTTCTATTTTGTTATGTTCTAATTTTCTATTTTAGGTTTCCCATTGGTTCTGCATTTGTTTCTATGTTTCTGTGGGTTTTTGAGCTTTGTTTTTATTGATAATTACAGAGAAATAATTACAACTACACAGAATGTGAGAGTCTAGATCAGATATCTCATTACCAATACTATTGTATAAGTCTTTATATGAAGAACAACTTTATGTATGACAACCTGGGGTATGAATATATGATGGATTATTCAGACACTTAAAATTTGTCATTATGAGGATGAGGATGAATATGTGGTCTATTTCTTGTGTAATTTGTCATGTGCTATGTATTTACTAATTGCATTACTATTTTAGCAACTTTTGTAATGTATGTGTTTAATTTAACGGTGTGCAACACATACTATTATCTTTATCTATCTAAGGCTTCTGATGCTATGATATATTTACATATAAGTATGTAACTATGCTATGATGTGCTAGATTTGATGACGTGTCCTCTGTAATTCACTTTATCACACAAAGTCTCAGCTATGCTTCAGGTGAGACCTCCTTTTCATGCGGAAGATTGAATATCCCAACACAACTAGACTACATCATTACCTTTGTTGGTAACCTCCAAGAACCCTAGTCTCCAATTTCACGTCAACAAGAATAGTCAAGTCACCTTAGACACGTGTATGAGGGAGGAGGGAATGAACTCCTACATTCAAAGAGGGGTTCAAACCCACTAGGTTTACCAACTTTCATGGATCTAGGTTCAGATTTCCAAAAAGATTTAGGACCTATGACTATAGGGAGGAATTCACTTTAAAACTAATTCATGAGAGAACAATTAAAGAAGTGAATCGAGGTGAGTAGAGGTTGATTATAGGGGCCCTTAGAGCAGGATTAAACCCATATTTAATGCTCTAATGAAAGTACTTTCATTTAATATGAGAGGTTTGGTGGGAAGGCCAAGAGACTGACCCTCAAATGATTGTTGGAGCTAGAAAAAACATATATAGTTTTGATTCAAGAGACAATGGGAAAGGTAGACCAATTAATTTTTTAAATAAAAAAGTATTTGGGGGGATGGTGTTGATTTTCAACATGATTTGATACCATGTTGAAATATCTATTATTGGTACCTAGATACTTTAATACCTTGTGTATTTCCTTGCTGATCAATAAATTACAACACACAAAACAAAATATACTAGCGGGAAATAAAGCAATGAAAACAAAAACTGGAAAACCAAACTTCACACAAGACACAAAAAATATGCCCTTCAAATAAAATTTTCATTAAAATAATGTCCAATCATGCAAGGGACCCCTTAATGGGAAAATTTTCCTTTGAGTAAAAATACAAATACAACAAACTTTGAAACTCTGGCCTTGAAGAAACCCTCTACTGGATCTACCCAGATCTGCCTGTTGGACACTCAGATATGGACTAGATCTGCTTGTTGGTCCTGGGATCTGTAAGATATTATTGCTCGTAACTTAGATCAAATAGATCTTTCTGTTCATACTTCAAATTTTCACTATATTTTTCCATTCATACCTCAACTATGCACTAGATTTGTCTGCTTGTACCCAAATTTGCTAGATTTTCCTATTAGTACCTTAGATCTGCTAGATTTACTTGTTGGTACGTCAGATATACTAGATATGCTTACTGATACCTTATATTTTCACTAGATCTATCCAATAGTTTTGTTGGACTAATCGGTAAGTGCGGACACAAATATATCTCCCTAAATTCCACAAGAAGCTAGAACAAAACAAGACAGAATACACACTTCACCTTAGACTTCATTGTCATATAAACTAGTTTAGAGAGGTACAAGTGACATACCTTTTAAATGATGCTTGATCCTCACTAGTGTCATCCTTGTAGATCCTTCTTTGAGTTTATAGGATGGTGAACTTGTTTAAGAAGCACAAACTAACAAACAGAGAGAACAAAGATATATATATTTCAATGAATCCTATGTATAATATCAAGGAGTTATACAATAAAAATTAAGACACCTTTATAAGGAAGAAATGTATTGTTTCATTATATTAAATGGAAAGTGGAGAATACAACACATGCCTTGATGTTGCAAGGTCCCTTTCAATGGCTCTTTGCTCCAACACACACACCTTTTCTCCAATTCCTTTGATGAAGAAGATCCACAATCTTATTTAGAGAACTAAAGCAAAGCTCTCAAGCATAATATGTACTAGAACTTTTCATGCATATGCAAGCCCTTGCAAACCCTTAGCCTTTTCCATAAGAGATCCCTCTTTATACAGGGTGAAAGAGATACAGATGGGGGGATTAGGATTATCCCACTAAATCAAAGAAGCGAGTAAGATCCAAACTGATCTAAGGCCACCTCATCTTCTAGAAGATTCCCTTCTAGAACATGACTTTTCCTTTGCTTAAGCATCATCGCACGCTATGCACAGGAAGCCTATGACGACATCACATTCCAATTTTAGTGCAGAGTGTGATGATCAAGCATCGTCGTACCCCATGCATACAATAGGGTGCAACGACCTTCCTTGTTATAGTTTTTGAAAGAGGAAAAGCAAACCACTTTTCTCATGGAGAAAGTCTCTTTTAATATTTTCAGGAAACATGAGCACATGTTTCTAGTTGATCACTGAGGTGACCAAAATAATGTGTAATAGAATTCCCCCCAAAGTATGAATCTGGAACTTGTGATAGCTAAAATACTTTGTAGAATGTGTGTGTTGAAAACAAGGAGCACATCGATCGAGAACATGCAAACAATCAAGCATATGCATAATAATATACCATCTTTTGAGGTAGGCATTGCCATGCTCAAAACACAAGTGACTCTAATAATAAGTTTCAAGTGAGTCATGGCCACTAAATATACAATGTGGATATATGTAATCATGATTCAACATAGCCACCAAAAATACACCGTGGATCTATGCTCTAAAGGAATTCAAATTCGGACATAGCCACAAGACATACATAGCGGATCTATGTGTCAGTACAAACTTATGAATACTCCGTCACAACCTGGATCAATATGATGAGATCCAGGGTCTTCATTTTAATCGTATCTAAGTACGAATCTAGCCATGTGATTACAAGTGTCGAAGTCAAACATGGTAGAAACCACTTGATTACCGGTCATTAGTGAAAACTGTTAACAAGTGCGAGGGAAATCACCATTGATGTCAATGAATCCTAAGGTACTCTAGTACAATCCAACAAATGTGAATAAATGAGTTGAAGTCTAACACTTAATGGAATCTTCCAATTAGGGGTCAAAGATGTGAACCCACTGTTGAAATCGGGCATGCAGGCTCCAAGGTACTAAATGATTTCTAAATCTTGTTCCTAGATAATGAGTTGAAGTCGACAGGAAAAGACTCGTCATAGGAGGGCCTTGATGTATCCCCCATAAATGACATGGAATATGTAACATATTTTAAGTAGATCAAAGTATGAAGTGATTCAAAACTGACTCAGGGAAAGCCAACATGGTATAAAATTTATAACTGCAGATGGCCTACTCGATAGAAGGCTTGTTTAGGTTGGACTTCTCTTGAACATATGAACGACAGGACAGTTGTCTTGGCAGTAGTGACTCAAGGAGGACCCACTATATTAACTTTTGGATGGTCAAACGAGAGACAAATGGATTTCCTAACCTGGATACAATGATGAAGGGGGGTGTCATGTTCAAGAGCGACTATTACTACCACTAACATAAATACAGAGACACATTTATTTCCCAATTTCCCCCACCATTTCTGGCGAGTACCTCTTTATTTTTACATAAGATTAAGGAGGATAACATATGCTTGTAAATTTAAGCTCATCCTTTGGATGAGTCCCTCGGAGTATGTTTAACAAACCCTAAGAAAAAGTGGTTGGATCCCATATGGGTATTTTGATGTTTGTTTAATGAGTCCAAAGAAATAAAACTCAGGGGTTTTTCATTTTTAGAGAGTCTGAAAAACACTTAAAGAGAACTCCATAAGGTCCTTTTTTGTAAGTTAGTCTAATAAGACCTAAAAAGAGATAACCTGCTGCTCATAATATGTTTTCTTCAAATACTTTTACGAGCGTGAAAAAAACAAGGTCGCTCGACCATCTTTTCATGTTTAGGGAGCTTGAAAAGAGCTTAAAGGATACTCCATAGGTTTCGTTTTTTGTATTACCAATGTGAATTTGAAAAAACGACAAAAGATTACTTGATTACATTGTCATGGTTTCACGAGTGTGAGAAAGAATTAAGACTGTGCTCAGAGTTTTTCCTAAAAAACCCTAAAAGCATCCGTACATAAGAAAAATATGCAAAAACAAATAAAAAAGGGTGGACCTCCTGTTCAAACGTCTCATCCCTAGACCTTTTAATATGAAATAGTCAACACTTCGCAAATTTGGTTAGACTTTAGGGCATGGATTAAATATAAAAATAATTTAATTTTGCAATAAAAAGTGGTAAAAAACAATTAAAATAGGCCAAAACACCATTTTACCATTTCATTTGCAAATTTACCCAAATAGTGCCCCAAAACCCTCTTTTCTCCCCAAATTTCAACTATCGATTTCAAAGCGTGTGGTGGATCACTTTGCGAAACATCTATGTCAAACATGTAATCTTCTTCTTCTTTATCCTTTCATGGTTTCAAATTTTGTTTTCATAGGTTAAATTAGGATTTTAGGTCGATTTTTTGGGGCTAACTACGCGTTGAGATCATCACAGGTCCACTATATCGGGAATTGCGACAATATTTCCTTGTCGCAGGAGACCCCATAGATAGGGTGCAATGACATCGCTCTGCGTGAAAGTGCAACCCTGCGACGAATGCAATCAAAATTTAGAAAAAATAAATCTAACTAGAAAAAACTCTAGGAATGAACTTTTTGTGTTTATAATATTCTTTTAATGTCCCTTGGTAGGATTTCCTTGGTCAAAATGCTTGAGTGGCATGAATGAGAGCATGGGGAAGAGGATTATTTTGTCAGGAATGACCTAGGCACAGTTATGGCGCTAAGGCAATGTGGCTTACTCAATTGTTTAGGATTTAGGGCATGAGATCCCAACTGAGGTTGCTAGAGTATTTGGTTCACATGTGGGATGTGAACGAACAAGCCTTTCATGTGGGTGTCCATACACTCACAATGGATATAGAGGATATCTACTTTCTGACAGGGTTGTCTCATCATGGTTCATGGGTATCATTCACATGCAGCATTAGTGGAGGAGAACCTATGGATTACTATGTTCACCACCATTGTGTGCCAGGTACGGAAAAACACAGTGGCAAGGTAGCCATCTAAGATGTTCAGGATTTATCGTTGCAGACCATCCTTTACACCATTACTTGCATGGTAGGGACTACATCTCCCCACATGGATTTGCAAATCCATTTTCAGTATGCGATAGAGTGCATGGAACCCAGGGTCTTCAACTAGTGTGAGCGCGTCATGAAAAGCATGAAAAAACAACTCACAAAGTGCCAAAATGGTTGATTGAAACAGTTTGGATACAGGTCCATTTTGGTTTCCTTCTTCTTGGAGAGAGTTCTTGTCCTATGTCGGCACGTGGAGTGGGGTATACCTACCCCACAATATCCACAGATGAAGAGGTGGGTGGATCTAATGGCTCGTCATGGTGGCGTTCCTATCGTCAAGTATGATGATATTTTCTTCCAATGGATGGGGAATCAAATACTCATGGTGGAATACTTTGCATATGTCGAGACAGATTTGTGTGGGGATCCTGATTTATCTCTTCCTGAGGGATATCAATGGGGGGACATAGGTAAGAAGGAATTTTTTGTTCATATAATGTTTTTGATATTTTAATTATATAAAATGTTTTTTGTGTCATCTATCCAAGACTAATCAAGTGCTCTCAATAATGCAGATGTGGGGCCTTATCGTCCTTCAGAATCATCTCCCATACAGAGGCGAGGAGAGAGAGGTGCTATAGTAGGGGTAGCTACTACGGATATCAAGGATATTGAACAGAACCTGGAGGGAGTAACCATCAATGTCCCTGATGCCATGGTGGAAGAACTTTCTAGGCACTATCAATGCCACACATTGGGTGTATCTTCATTTATTGGTTGATTGATCCATAAAGTGGCACGGGAAGTTACTTTTTACAACTAGAAACATCCTTGATGTTTTTTGTACATGAAGCCATGAGCTTCACTTTTTGATATTTTGGTCCTTGGACAAACACTTTTTTGTAACTTTTATCGTTTATAAATATAAAGTTCCAACCGGCTTACTTGTTTTTGTAAAAAGTGTGATTGGGTTTATAAATGTCTCAAATTTTTGTCTAACACATAATTAGCCAATGCATCTGTCAATGTATTTAGACGTCTAGGAATATGTTGATACTCAATGTAATCAAAATGTCCTTCCAAGAAACAAATTTGTAAATATACCCTTAACAAAGTAGGACTTCAGATGGAATAAATGTTACTCAACTGTAGTACTACTAACTGTGAATTGAGTAGTACAATAATATGATAGATGCCAAGTGAAACGACGTCAGTTAAAAAATCGATAAATGCACTCTATTCCATGATATTATTAGTTGCACGACCAAGGAAAACACCGTGTAGACTGATCAATTCGTTCGTAGGTGCATAGATTTCCCAAGCATCAGACACTAAGTTTTGAGTACTGTGACTAGCACCATCAACAAGTCGATATAGGGTAGCAAAGAGACCGACATTTGGAAACCAACAATAATGAAAGGTAAGCAACTGAAAGGCGGAACCAAAAATGAAAAAGCACACAAGAGTATGATACACTAAAAATACACAATGCTTATGCAAAACATGTTTTAAGCATAGTACTTCTTCAAGTAAATCCCATTTCTGGGTTCACTCAAAGGAATTCCATCATTATCTACAAGCTTGTAGGCCCCTTTCTCCAACACTCGTTTGACAATATAAGGTCCATGCCACATCGGCTTGAATTTATCGGCCCCTGATAATTCACGATCTTGTTCATAAAGAAGAACCAAATAACCCTTAGAAAAAACATGTGGTTTGACATGCTTGTCATATCGAGCTTTGACATGCTTTTTCTGGGTTTTGATGACTAAGGAAACATCATGACGAGTCTCGTCTATTTGCATCAAATAAAAGAGACGTTCCTCTTCAACTGAGGTGTTAGGGAGAAGTTCGACAACTAGTTTCAAAGATGGTATTTCACATTCAATTGACATAATTTCTTAAATACCATATACTAATTGGAAAGGTGTGAACCCCGTGGAAGACTATATAGATTTTTGATAGGCCCATAATTTCGAGAAGAGCATCGTGTGCCAACTTGACTTGTGAATTCCTACCATATGTTGAACCATAGTAGTGAGAACTTTGTTGATTTCTTTAGCATGGCCATTGGCCTACAGATAATAAGGGGTTGATTTTTCATGTTGAAGACCCAATTTCTCGGTATGTTCAAACATCATGATTGCGAAAATGACTACCATGGTTAGTGACGATGGCTTGAGGGACACCAAATATAGTAAAAATATGATTGAATATGAATAACGCTGAAATTTCCTTGGTATTATCAAATGTAGGCATCACCTCGGCCCACTTAGTAAAATAATCCACGTCTACGATAATGTATCCATGCCCCACGACTGAGTGATGGTTACATGCCATGAAGTCAATGCCCCATTTATCGAATGGACCAACGTAAACTATAGGGTGAAGAGGAGCAGAATGAGATTGGATCTTATTGTTGTAGCTTTGATAAGCGTGGCATTTCTGGATGGCAGTAATGCAATCCTTAAACAATGAAGGCCAGAAATAGCCATCTCATAAGATCTTTTGGGCAGTGGCATACCCAGACATATGACCGCCACATGCTCTAGAATGACAATCATTCAAAGCTTTCTTAGCTTCATCATAGGTGAGACATCGTCGAAATATGGAATCAATACCACGATGGTAAAGGGTATCACCAAGGATAATGTATTCACGGGCTTGATACCAAATACGACAACGATCTGTACTAGAAAGATCAGGCCAAAATTTTTGAGTTTGGAGATAAATTATATTGTCTCCATACCATATGTTGTCAAAACTGATCAGAAAGAGATATTCCTCAGGAAAAGAATATTCTTCCACAGTTTCTGTTTCAGTAGAGGGAAGGTCACATATCAAATTGAAAAAAACCCAATACTTCTTTGACTTGGCGCGCTCAAAATACCAATCAAACTCTTGGAGAATAACTATCCATTTAGAGTATTTTCCCCCAGCAATTGTCGAGTAAGGATGTGCTGCATGGGGTTGCAATCAGAAATGACTATGGTTTTGCATAGTAAGATATAGTGATGAAAACGTTGAACAACTTGAACAGCTACCAAGGCCAATTTATCCACATGTAAATATTTGGTTTCGGTGGTCGTAAGACTCCAACTCAAATAGTATATAACATGTTCATCATGTGAATCATTTTCTTGGACTAGAACCATAGCAATGGTAGAGTCTGAAGTAGCTAAGTATAGTAAATAATCTCGACTATAATAGGGTGGAAACAAAAGTGGTGTACGAGTCAAGGTGAGTTTCAAATCTTCAAAGGTTTTGTTGTCAGTGTCGTCCCATACAAAATTGTAACCTTTCTTAAGAAGCCGAGTAAATCCTTTTGTTAATTCAACATAGTTGGGGATGAATCGACGTAAAACGTTTGCCTTCCCTTGCAAACTTTGGAGTTGGCGTAGTGTGGAAGGAGGTGGTAAATTGAAGATATCCTCAACCTTCATAGGGTCTACTCTAATCCCATGTATAGACACGATAAAACCAAGAAGTCGTCCAGAATCCACAAAAAAAACACATTTGTGTGGATTAAATCGTACGTGATAATAACGACAACATAAGAAAATGGACCGTAGATGTGTCGGGCGATGTTGACGACGCATAGAATGTGCCGATAGATCGTCTAGGTAGGGTTTTACAATGTGCTTAATGTCATGAAATGCATAAGACATAGTGCGTTGAAAAGTCGCACCAACATTTTTTAGACCAAAATGTAGTTTTCAGTATGCAAAGGTTCCCCAAGGGAAAATAAAAGAAGTCTTATGTTGATCCATAGGTAAAATATTGATTTGACTATAGCCGGAGAAACTGTCCATCAAAAAGAAGATTTCACTCGTGGCACAGTCGTCAACAATCTGGTCAACGAAAGGGGTTGGATAATTGTCCTTGGGACAAGCTTTGTTGATATCCCTATGATCTACACAAACATAGATCGTGCCTTGTTTCTTGTTAACTGAAACAAGATTGGACACCCCATCATTCAAAGCCACTAGATATACAAAACTGAATTTAAGAAGTTTTTCAACTTCAATCTTAATAGCAACAACTTTCTGTGGGTGTACTGGGAGAAGTCTCTGCCAAATGAGTTTAGCATCCGAGTAAGTATTAATATCATGTACAACAATATCTGGATCAATACCAGATGTTTCTTCATAACTCCAGAAAAAAAACGTCATAAAATTCTTGGAAAAGAGCTTTGTAAGTACGTACCTCATCAGTAGAACATGAGGAACTGATGTGAACTTTTTCCATGACTCCGGGTTTAATAGAAATATCAAGAGGGATGGTAGGTGAAATATTACCTAAGTTCCCTTCATATAAAACATCGTGTGTTGGTTCAGGAACAAAGAAAATAATAACAACGGTAGACAAAGTCGAAATCCGTTGATAACTCTCTATAGTCTTGGGTTCCAGGAAGAGAATAGAACGATGATTCCCATTGTCCCATGGATTATATTCCATATAAATGACTATCACAATCATCTCATCAATGGGAAATATCATGTGAATCAGATCAGGAGATGTATCACAGAGAGAATGAGGAGAAGGAGTTGTCAATTGAATAGATTGATAAGCCAATTCTACCGGAATCAAAGGCATTCGGCCATTGTAATGAAGATAGTCATTTGAGCTAGGTACTATCCATAGGTCATAAGACTCAGGGTCCAAGACGATTATATTCTCTGGGTGAAGGTGGAGGAGGAATGTTAGGCCCCTTGGAGAGAACCTGGGTAGGTGTAGGAACAAAACTAATAGCAACATTGTACCCAGGAGGAACAAAAAGATTAGACCCTCTGGATGGATTCTGGGCAGGATTAGAAATGGAAGTATTCAAATCATTATACCTAGGAGGAAGTGATGGATTTTATCTAAGAGGAAGTGATGTTCCAATAGGATCTTGAGTGATAACTTCATTTCCGGCAGAAACATGCATAGCTTGTGGGACCATGGTAGAGTTAGCGAGATGGAGAGGAAGATTTGTGTGAGACCAACCAACAATTGATCTAAAAATGTGACAACATTACTGGTCTTTTTGGTAAAATGATCTAAAAATACTGTATAAGTAGTGGAGGTCATAGGCGTATGTGATTCCATAGGTTGATTAGGACTCATTCCTAATTTGTCAAAAATATCGTGTCATAAAGAGGTCCTCCAAAGAGAACAGACATGGATAGAGCTAGGGTTAAAAATTCCAGCAGTATGAACCAGAGTTCTAAATGACTCACTCTGAAAAAGCAGATCATCTACACAAGACTTTTCATGAGGTCCAATAGGTATTCCAATATAATATTCAACAACAACGTCTCCTAATGAATTAATTTGAGGCAAATGTGGATCTCGTACAACACTCAATAAAAAATTTACGAGAAGTATTGATTCCTCCAATGGAGTAGAACTTCCAATCTCAGAGGCTATGTCATTATTGACTGCTCCTTCAGGAGAACCCTCTGGTGAGTTAGGAAGCAAAGGAGCGTATTCTTCCAGATATTCTGGAGGTAACCCTCACTTCCTACATGAACGACGAGGGCCGATGTTGTCCGCACCAAATAAAGAATGAAATAAATCTATAGCCAACTAGAGAAACAAACAACACTTACTAATAAAATATAGATAGAACATGCAAACAAACCTTCTTATTTCAAAGTCACTAGTTGGTGATGAAATCCAACGTCGCGAAATCAAGACAAGAAGGGGCTGGGATAAAGCAAGTGGAAAAGTTACATTGATGACCTGCTTAACGGACTTACACCCTGGTGCAAGCTCCCACACATAATCATGGGTATACCCTCAAAGGATCCCAAGTGAGTTTGGCTAACGTCGATTCCAGGTACCGTGAAGACTTTCCCCTCCACAGTCACCTCATTTAAAGACTCTAAAGAGACATGCCACTAGGGTTACCAATTATGACAATGATGCATGGGGAAACAATCGACAGTTTGATCCACGCGTAAAGGTAGGGTATCTAAGACCGAAATCAAATCGAGAAGGTTCCCACAGGATTTTCTTCTTAAGTGACCCCCAACAATATCCACAATATCTACACTAAGACCAACAAAGCATGGTGAGTAACTTTGTCAGCCCTAATGTGACCTTGTGATTTACCCTTGTGTTAGAAGGGATTCCCAGGAAAAAATGTAGCAAGTGGATTTGAACTCTCCCTATCACAAGATACTATTGTGTGTTTTGATGCTTTGGAGAGTGTGCCTTACAACCTATTCCAAAGCGCTATCCTAGTTAATGTTGGTGTGGAGAATTTCTAGAAAATAAAAGTTTCTAATAGATTTTAAAATTACCTTGTATTTTAAAGGTTGTTGCTCACTCAAAAAGGAAATGGAAATGAAACTGATGATGTATTCAACCTTGAACCAATAAAATGCAAGAAGAGATGAAACGAAATCGTTTAATTCGATGAACTCTAATTATAGTAGGGAGAAGGAGTCTCTTTTTGGAATACAAAAGCTACGAAACACAATTTCTCAAATTTTTTTAATGAAAAAGATTCCAAATAATAAAAAACTACCAAATTTTCTAATTTTTTTCTTCTTTACAAATATTTGAATGCAACAATTTTCTTGTAAAGACCACAAAAAAGAAGAATGACTTCAGTTCTTTCTTTCTCAAATCAGATCAAAGATGTAATGAAGAAAATAAAGCATAGTCCAAAAAAACTAGCACATTCTCAACATTATCCTCAAATCAAACTCACAATGTAGACAAAAAATGAAACGATAAGAAAACCTTTTGTAAAATACAAACAAAAATTGTCCCTTATTCAATTAACAATCCAAAACCCAAAATAAATCAAGGACTCCTCATCAACCAAGCACTTAGGACCAAGATCTCAAGATTATACCCTTGTGACAAAAAACCAAAAGAAAAACTTGCAAAGATTATAAAGAAGACTTTCAATTTTCGAAAGTCAATCAAATGAGGGATTTAAAGTTATAAATCAATCATTCACTAGCGTCAGAATTTCAGCCCATGCAATAGAGGTAAAACTGGGTAGAGAAAAGAAAAATGGATATCACCCAACAATTCTTACAGGAATCGTCGCAGTTTGCAGAGGAGTACAGTGCGGCGATCTAGGATCGTAGAAGACCGTCAATAAGGTACAGTGCAATGGCGTCGCACTGGTCTGTACCATTAAAGTGCGATGTCAAAGGATCATCGCATGATTTCAATAAGGTACAGTGTGGTGATCTCTGAAAATAAAGAAAAATGGGAAGAAAGACAAAATTTCTCAATGAACCTTCAGACCCAGGGAGTCAAGATGGATCACCCACAGACTCAGAGAATGAAATTAACAAAAAGAAGGCAGGCTAAAAGCAAATAAGAAGAAAAAGACAAAAAGGTCATATCCCTAGTATGGTCGCCAATATTTTTGTCGGACTAATCAGTAAGTGCAGACACAAACAAAACTCCCTAACTTCCACAAGAATCTAGAACAAAACAAGACAAAATACACACTTCACCTTAGACTTCATTGTCATCTAAACTAGTTTAGAGAGGTACAAGTGACATGTCTTTTAAATGATGCTTGATCCTCGCTAGTGTCATCCTTGTAG
>JASDQU010372726.1:127535-138408 GCA_032191745.1 Picea mariana
ACTTTTCTCATGGAGAAAGTCTCTTTTAATATTTTCAGGAAATATGAGCACATGTTGTCAGTTGATCACTGAGGTAACCAAAATAATGTGTAACAACTAGTAGCTCAGATCTTCTATATCTACTTGTTGGTACCTCAAATCTTCACTAGAAATGTCTGTTGGTACCTCAAATTTGCTATATTTGTCCATTGGTACCTCCGACTTACTAGATATTCTTATTGGTATATTAGATCTAATAAATTTGTCTGCTAAACACTAAGATCTACACTAGATCTTCTTGTTGGTCTACCCATAAATATGTCCTTCGTTTCTAGTTGTTGGGTTTTCTTTTCCTGTTGCATTCCTTGCACTTTCCTCCTTTGGATTTGATCTCTAGATGAAATTCATCCTTCACATTTTCTGAGATACCCTTGAATCATAGTTCTTCATGACTCAAGCTCTTTTGCAAAATTATTTCTTTTCTCTCCTTAGTGATTCCCTTGAGTCACATTCCTTCGTGACTCAAGTAATACAACAAAATTCCTTCTTTTATATATTCAAATGGATGATCCCCTTGACTCACAATATTTGCAATTCAAGCACTAGATAAAAATCCCTTATTTTCTCTTGTCCATTGATCCCCTTGAGTCACAGTCCTTCGTGACTCAAAAAATTGAGAATAAATATTTCTTTTCTATTCACGTGGATGTCTTTTTCCTTCACCTTGCCCTTCTTTTATAATATTGGGTTATGACCTAATGAAACCTAACCCTAATATTCAAAGTGATTAACGATTGATATTAGATCTCAACTCACTTGAGATCAATGGCTAACATTAATTTAATTCACTAATGTTGATAACCTTAGCATTTCATTAAATCAAACNTGGTACAATGTCCCACACATCATCCTGCACCATGTCATCCCATTAAACCTATTGTTATGTGCCTTCCTAGATAATGGGAGACATGGTGCAGGATGATGTGTGGGACATTGTACCAAGACCGGAAGTACCTGTTCGATGCTACAAACATCAACACTCCCTCCTAGTGAGGAAGGTACATTTGGAAGAGACACTTGGAACTAGATTTCCCTCCGGTCTTGGTACAATGTCCCACACATCATCCTGCACCATGTCATCCCATTAAACCTATTGTTATGTGCCTTCCTAGATAATGGGAGACTCATAATCAATGATGCTACTATTAGTGCCACAAATTTTGGAAATCAATTTGGAGGCATTCTCTCCTTGAATATGCTCTTAGGGGCCTCAACATGCTCATGAGCATCTATCATATTTTCTATCTACTGAGAATAGAAACAAAAAAATACAACAAACTTCGGCAACCCAACAAATTTACCGCTATCGTATAGCCCCGAACTGCAGCTCCTGCGACTAAGATATGCATATATCTTTCCTTGTTACTAGATCTGTCTACTACTTCCCACCTTGCTTGTCTTATCCTTTGGACTGAACTGATATCTAGGTGAAATTCCTTCTTCACCCTTACTGATATCTCCTTGAGAAAAAAGTCCTTCTTTGCTCTCTCTTTATGAGTCACTGACTCCAATAGATATGTTATCCCTTGAGATGATCTCTAGATGAAAGTCCTTCTTCACCCTTGTTGATATCCTCTTGAATCACAACACTTTGTGCCTCAAAAACTCAATGAATTTCATTGTTGGTTTATATATCTGTAGATATCTCCTTACAAATTTGACAAATCTGCTGCAAATTATTGTGGATCTATGTTTGGTACTTTAAACACCCACTACTGCAAATCAAATCTAATAGATCTTCTATCATAAATTATTGTGTATTTGAATTTGTCTCCCTCTCAGAGAGAAAGCTCTAATATCATGTTGATTTTCAAGCGATACCATGTTGAAATATCTATTCTTAGCACCTGGATACTTTACTACCTTGTGTATTTCCTTACTGATTAATTAATTACAACACACATAATAAAATATACAAGTTGGAAATAAAACAATGAAAGTAAAAACTCGAAAACAAAACTTCACACAACACACATAAATTCTTCCCTTCAAATCAACTTTTCATTAAAATAATGTCCAAGCATATAAGGGCTCCCTTACTAGGAAAATGGCCCACTGAGGAAAAATACAAATACAACAAACCTGTCAACTTTGGCCCTGAAGAAACCCTCTACTAGATATTCCTGTTGGAAACTTAGATCTGCACTAGATGTTCCTATTGGTCCTCGTATTTGCAATATATTTCTACTTGTACCTTAGATCTGCTAGATCTTCCTATTTATATCCCATATATGCACTAGATATGTCCATTGGTACCTCAAATTTGCACTAGATCTATCTGATGGTGCCTCAGATTTGCTAGATCTACTTGCTGGTACCTTAGATATTCTAGATCTTCCTATTGGTACCTCAAATATGTTAGATCTACTCATTGGTACCTCATATATTCACTAGATCTATCCACCAGTACTTGATATCTACTATATCTTTCCGCTAGTACCTCAAATCTACTAGATCTTCCTATTGGTGCCTTAGATATGCACTAGATCTATCTGATGGCACCTCACATCTACTAGATCTATTCGGTGGTACCTCAAATCTACTATATCTTTCCGTTGGTACCTTAGATCTACACTAGATTTTTCTTCTAGTATCTCAAATCTATTAGATCTGTTTGTTGAATACTCATATTTTCACTATATATTCCTATTGGTCTACCTAAAAATATGTTCTCCGATTTCTAACTGTTGGGTTTTCTTCTCCTGGTGCACTCCTTAAAATTTTCTCCTTCGGAATTGATCTCTATATGAAATCCATTCTTCACCTTTTCTAATATCTCCTTGAATCACAGTCCTTCGTCACTCAATCTCTTGAGAAAAATTCCTTCTTTTCTCTTCTTAGTGATCCCCTTGAGTCACAGTCCTTCGTGACTCAAGTACTAGAACAAAAGTCCTTCTTTTCTCTCTTCAAATGGATGATCCTTTTGAGTCACAGTCCTTTTTTATTCAAGAACTATAGAAAAATCCCTTATTTTCTCCCGTCCTTTAATCCCATTGAGTCATAAACTTTCGTGACTCAAACAATTGAGAACAAGTCTTTCTTTGCTCTTCACGTGGATGTCTTTCTTCTTCACCTAGATTTATAATCTTGAGTTATGACTAAATCAAACATAACCCTAATATCCAAAGTGATTAATGGTTGAGATTAGATCTCAATCACTTGAGATCAATGGCTAATATTCATTTAACTCATTAATGATGGTAACCTTAGCATGTCATTAAATTAAACTCACTTTAATTATAAATCACTTTACTCTGAATAATTCCTTTAATTAAATTAAATTACTAAGGTAGAAGGCATTGAACGACTTCCTCGCATCTAGACACTTAGACCCATGCATAAGTACCTGTCTAATGCTACAAACATGAATAGATGGGACTTTCTTGCTTTTTATTTAGAATTGTTTTCAGGCAGTTTTATTACTAGTTGAAATCATAATGTATCCCTTATTAATACTTTCTCTATTCATTCAGGGATTTTCACAGAGGTATACAGTAAAATATTGTGCATGCCTTTGACTTTATTAAATTTGTATGGACCTTATGAAGGTACGAAAAGCTACTAGGAAAAATTGTTTTCTTTTGAGGGGTTTAAAGTTGATAACCTCATTATTGGGTGGGACTTTAATTTCACTTTGAACATAAGAGAGATATGGGGGTGCAATTCTAGAGTGGATATATTAGCTCACTTCTTCCATAACTTGTTTAATCATGAAAGTGTTGTGGAAATTTAACCTATTAAGCTCAAGTCAACTTGGAGCAAAAACAAACTAGGGGAAGATTGTGTTTCCAAGAGGCTTCATAGGTTTTTAATCCATGAGGACTTACTATAGAAGGTGGAAAGGTACTAGATATGGGTAGGATCCAATATATGCTCAAATCATTCTATTTTTTTTAAATTGGATAAAAATGATCCAAATCTAGGAGCTCCTTTAAAGTTTAATTTGGGATGGGCTAACGAGGAGTTTCAATATCTAGTGAAGGTAAACTAGTTGAGGTATTATCCTTCACAAGAGAGCACTGTATGTAAAAAATATGTAAAGGATTTGAAAAGAGTTAAGGAAAAGGTGGTTCATTGGGAAAGGAAAATACACATAGAAAGGGATGGACAACTAAAAGAAGTGGAGAATAACCCATAATTATTCTTTTCTACTAATCTAGGATGTCAGCTCAGTGATGAAGATAAGGTCATTTTGAAGGATTTGGGGTAAAAAATTTCAAATTTACTTATGGATAGCGAAAGACAATTGAGTCTCAAGAGTAGGGCCACTTGGATTGAACTGGGGAATCAAAATGCAATTTTTTCGCAAAATTTTGCCAACCATAGAAAGTGTGTCAATATAATATAGGAACTATCCAATAGGGAAGGGAGGAGGGTTAGAAACTTTCATTATCTAGGTGAATTAGGAGTGAAACATTTTGAGGAGGTATTTAAAGAACCAAATAGAGCAAACTTAGAAGAAATTCTCAATGTGGCATCTTATTTCCCAATATTAGTTGGAGAAGAGGAGAATGGGAGGATGTATAGGATAGTCACAAGGGAGGAACTTCTTTACATTCTTAACTCCTTTAATAAAGTTATAAATCCAGGATTAGATGGATGGAATCTGAAATTCTATATTGAGTTTTTTGAACTATTAGGTGAGGAACTACTTAGAGTTGTTGAATAAGTGAGAAATTATGCGGGAATGATTATATCCATCAATTCCACTTTTATTGCTCTCATCCCCAAAGTGGATTTCCCCGATACATTATATGGATTTATGCCTATCTCTCTATGCAATTTTATTTATAAAATTATTTCCATGGTCATTTTAGGCATACTAAGTACCATTTTCTTGGAAGTCATCTCACCTGAGGAGTTTGGGTTCCTAAAAGGGAACCAAATACATGAAGCTATAAGATCAATACAAGAGGGACTACACACTATATAAACCTCACATATGATAGCAGTAGTGATCATGTTAGATTTTTCTAAGGAATATGATATGATATCATGGTTGTACCCTCACCTACTGTTAATTCACATAGGGTTCTCACTCCCTTTGGTTAAGTGGATTATGGGATGTGTGACTACTACCTCCTTTGCAGTATTGATCAATGAATCAACATCAAAATTCTTTAATTCTTTAAGGGGGCTTAGACAATGCTACTAACTCTCATATTACCTCTTTATTTTGGTAGCAAAGGGATTAAGGAGATCCATTAGTGAAGCCATGAGAATGAGGATACTCAAAGGTGTAAGAATAGAAAAATTTGAGGCACTCACACACTTATTGTTTGTATATGATGTTCTACTATCCTGTTTTGGGTTAGAAAGGGAGGGTCAATGCTTTAAGAATATTTTACAACTTTAAAATAAAGCTACATGTATGGAAATTAATGAAAATAAGTCACTGGTTTATACAATTGGTTTGGAAGATATTCAATATTTGGGTATTGGAGGATGTTTTCCTTTTCAACACTTAGACATGTTAGAATGGGTTAAATATTTGGGCTTTACTCTTAAGCCTAATTGATGTGGAAAATCAAATTGGTACTAGATATTGTCTAAAATTAAAAAAACAGCTCTCTTTTTGGTGCAATAGATGGTTCTATAGGGGAGGTAGATTGGTTCTAATAAAGTTAGTGCTAGAAGCTATTCTAGTATACTAGCACACCCTAGCTCATATACCCAAAGGTATTATTGAAAAAATTAGAAAGTTTTTATTTTTTATTTTTTGTGGAAAGGGAGTAATGATTACAAAGGGAATCATATAGTTAAGTGGTAGAGGATTGCATCTCCAAAATCGCTAGGGCATTGGGGGGTAAAGAACATGCATTTATTTGGTAGAGATTTGGTAGAAAAACCATTATGGAATGTCATCACAAAGGAAAGCCCGTGGAAAATGATACTTATAGAGAAATACATTGCTCCAGGAAATCTCTTGGAATGGATTAGAAAGGAAAGGAAGAATATATCCAATGTATTCAAAAAATGGAAGGAAATGACACTATCCTTCCTAGTCATAGGCTTTTATCTGGAATGGAGAGTGGGAAATGGATCACAAGTAATAGTGGGGGGAAGATGCAATAATGGTGTGTGGTAGAGACATTTTTCTCCCTATATAAATCATACAAGTCCTATAGGAAATATGAATATGTACACTTAACTTGATTGGAAAATTAGATGACACATCCTTGTGGTCTCAAGGGTAGAGAAAGGAATATGATCTTGGCCTAGAAGAAAATTTAGCCCAAAGGTGTGATCACTTTTTAGCAAAAATCAGGAAGGAACATACAAGATTGAACAATTTCATGGATGAATTAATCTGGGCTCTAAATGGAGAAAGGGGAAATTATACCCCTAGTCTGGGATACTCATCTCTTTTTGGACGAGGACTAGATGATGAAAAATGGTGGTGGCATAAAATTTGGAAAATAAATGCCCCTCCCAAGAGAAATTTTCTTATGTGGCTCATATTTAAAAATAAATTTTTAACATGGGAATCCATCCATAATATAAATAGAGCAGGTCCAAGTGATTTTTTACTTTGCAGGTGCAGTGGGAAAATATTCTCATTTGTTCTTGCATTGTAAATATTGTTAGAAATTATGGGTTGAGTTTGGGTAGATATTGGGTATCCAAAACCTTTGGAAGGGTGAATCTATTGATACTTGTATTAATGTTTGTTTTACTTATAAATACCTAAATGTTTTTAGGACAATCCGGTTTATGCTTCTATGGGGAATATGGATAACTGGAAACTCTATTTTGTTTGATGAGAAGATGATGCTTAATTTTTAGGTAACTAATTATGTTAATTATTTATTTTAATATTATAAGGTTAGTCCAAAGGTTAAACCATAGATAATTCTATCATAGGTACAAATGAATAAGTCCTTATCTTGGGGATATTTTGATGGGACTTGTCAAGGCCCATATTCTATCAATGGGATTGATTTTATACTATATGTTTCAAAGACACACAGACTTTGGGTCAAAGGAAATATAGGAATAGGAAGAAATAACCAAGGTGAATTCAAGGCCTTATACTACTTACTAAAATCTATTATGGACAAGGGGATTGATAAGATCCAGGCAATGGGTGATTCATATATGGCCATTATTTGGATGAAAGGAATCCTTCAAGTACAAAATAATCATCTCCTTCCACTAGCATAACAATTAAAGGAAATATCTAATCATTTTCTTTGGGTCAACTATACTCACATGTATAGAGAGCACAACAATATTGCATATCATCTCTCAAAGGAAGAACTCCAACTACTTGATTTTTAAGGTTCCTTGGAAGAAGTACAAGATGGCCATGTTGTGGTCTTACAACAATTTTTAGTAGATGATTTTTGAACTACTTTTGAACTTGTAATATGTCAATACATAGGACAATTAACTCTACTATTTGTTTTTAGTGAATTGATAGATTGTATACTTGATATTATGAAGGTTGTGGATCTTTCTGGATGTAATTATAATGAAAGTTTCTAAACATACATATCTTTTGATGATCCCTTTTGGACTGTGCCTATAGCACCTAAGTATTGTAATTTTGTTTATCTTGAATAAAAAAATTATTTTTTTTCTTGAAAAAAAAAATATCACTAATAACATGTATCATATGGGCTTGCATTTAAATTGAATTTAGGATTTTGTCCTGTTGAGCACTCAACACACCCTAAAAGACTTTGTGAAATTTCTTTCTTTTTGGGTACCACTTATCATTTTTTAGTCAGAGTCAGTGTTGTGGGATGGATGGATTTATATGTTGTAATTGAGTCTTGTTATCGGTTATTCTTGTTTGGTTTGAAGTTATTGATGGATTGATTTTTTTAGTAACATGACATGAAGGGCCTAAAATGTACACAGTTTAAACTTTTTCAATGGTCATTGATCAGAAATTTCTGGTCTATAGTACAGTTATTTAACATCGCCGATACATTTTTAGCATCGGCGAACTCCGAGGGACGAAACTGTGAAACTTTAACTGTCACAAACCGTCGATCGCCGATACATTTTCAGCATTGGTGAACTCCGAGGGAAGAAATTGTGAAACATTAACTGTCTCAAATTTTCGATCATCGATACATCGTCAACATCGACATGATAGGATGTTTTAGCCAGGGATGTATGTCTAATGAAAAATCACTGATGTCGAAAAAACGTTTCTCACGTAGAGGTCAAAATCAACAACCATGTGTATTTGTCATGTAAATAGTCCATTTGACTCCCTCTTTTCCTCGTGTCATCTTTTGAGGTTCCTCGTGTCATATCCATACTTCTGTGTTATATTTTCCATGCCAGTTTTGTACAACGATTTTGGTCGGCGTCATAAATTTTTCCTAAAGGTATCAACGAAACAATGTCTAAGAAGAACTATCGATGTTGATTCACTCATTAACTATCGAAAGACTAATAGGTAACCAAACGATGAGTTTTTTCATCAAACCTTAGTCATTCTATATCGAGAATCCTGGACAATCTGTGTTGTTGTTCCATTCAAAAGACCTTGTTATTTTTCCAACATCGATCATACTAGTTTCTTGTGAACACGAAAAGGCTTGGTAATTTGATGGGACACCCTGAGCTGAGGTAAGGCAAGATTTGTGATTTGATGGATAAGTTAAATTTTCGCGTAACATATACAATGACCTTGTGCACTGACCAACAGTCAAAATTTGAATTCATCGATGAACTACGAAGTAACCCGCTCCTGCATCGCCAACTTGTGTTGCATTTAATACTAAGCATGGTGCAAATTCTGTGATAGATTGCGCAGATCACATTTACACTCCCAAATTGAAGACTTGATGCAACAAGTTAAGTATACTTTCTTTTAAATTTACAAGGTCATATTCAAACATGGTATTATGTTCGAAAATTGCTTATTCTCTGAAGCAGACGAAGGAGCGAGAGAAAATATCGAGGAGGTTACAACCCTCTCTCTAAATTTTATTACCAGTAAGACCAGGTTAATTCTTGCAAGCAAGAGGTAATCATTGTATTTATCATTTCTTCACTTGCGATTGCGTCAATGACACTTGTCTAGGTTGGATAACGGCTCACTATAACATTTTTGTTTATTTTCTGCAGAAAAATGCCTCCAAGAAAGACAACAACTAGGTGCTCTCTAAGAATTCCCAAGAGGAAGGAACCGGAGGTCGGAGAAGGGTCCACACCGGGCGGTACAAGAGATATTGATTTTATCTCAAAGATGAAATAAATTATCCACAGATCTACCAAAAAGGAGTTTACCCAATCTTCGACGTTCGATGACATAGAGGCTAGCACTGGATCTAAAGTGGTGCTCCCGCATTGGGGAGACCTGTATAGAAAAATGAGTTAGAAGGATTACCTAGAGTTCACACCTCACAACAACCCGAATATTAGAATATTGGATGACCAAGTGTTCACGAACATCAGGAGATCATATCTGCACAGGGTGGCTTGTCGGATCCCTGTTCTTCCTTGCATCGAAATATTAGGATGGATAATTGACCATGCAGACACAATGAAATGCACAATCAACAATGTGAAGGGTGAATGTGTTGGTGTTTTCCTTCCAGTTGAGGTACAAAAGTATTATAAACTTAGGGACCCAGAGGAAAGGTTAAACACAGATTTCGTGGTCAAATTTTATGAGTATCATGATACCAACAAGTTACTAGCCTCATGATGGAAAGAAGACAAAAAATTCACAAACAAAAACATTGGTTGGTACAACATGGTAAATATCATAGATCCCTACATGTATTTAATGAATTTGATTTTCCGACTATATGGAGAAAAGGATTGCTCAAAATTTTCAGAAGCTTGGATGCCCTTGGCGTATACCTTGGAAATTTTTGGGAGTAGTTTTAATTAGGGAGCCATTATTTCCAAAAAAATGATTATTAATATTCTACAGGCCTAGACACTGAAGGAAGGAGTAGTTCCAATCTTCTAAATGAAATCCTACATGCTGGATGTAATCTGCACAAGAAAAATTTTCACAGGTATGAATTTAAGATGACATATTGTCGAATTTCATGTACATGTTTATTTCAGTATCTTATGGGAGAATAGGTTAAAAAGATCATTTTCCATGATATGTGATGGGTTCATAGCCAGGATATACTTCATTATCTTTAGAAATGAATTCCCTGGGCTTTCGTTGGAAGCCAAAAATATGATAGCTAAATTTGGACATTGGTACTTCGAAGAGACCTTAACCTATGTCAGAGTGTTTGGAGCTACTGGTGCACCCCACCTACTCCTTGTTCATGCCCCGAATCGTCTCATATTGGGAGAGATTTTTTACCAGACCATTTTACAAGGTTATAATGCTTCCCTGGTAAAGGATAAAAAGAGAGCTTTCATTCCATATGGTTTTCATATAGGATTTTATATGGTCAAAGACATTGCACATGTGAAACAAGAAGGGTTAAATTAGCTTGAGTACCAGTTCCCCACAAGCCACTTTTACAACCATAATACAAAGGGATTAGTTCCCTAGCACGCCTCACAGGTATCCTCATATTGGTTGTATGATCATGATAGTTTTGAAGATGAAATATTTACGGAAGGCTCCCAGAGTTGGGAGGAAGTGCTCCATAGAAAGGCTATCACAAACATACCACAAAGGGTTGTCATTGATGTCAACCGTTGAAGAATGCCCCGTAGCACAAAGGTTTGGGTAATGGAACCAAGATTGTTTGATGTAAAGATGAATCATTATTGTCTTTTCATGGTTTATAAGAAGTAAAGATGGATGAACTCCAAAGTGGTCCCCTTATGGTGAAAGCCCTCACGGGAAGAAACTTTGTGGAGTAAGAGAACCCATGCTTAATTGTAGGAT
>JASDQU010372727.1:0-13032 GCA_032191745.1 Picea mariana
CACGTGAGTACGATACTGCCGTTGTTACCGATTCCCCTAGTATAAAAAAAAATAATAATAAATAAATAAATAAATAAATTTATGAGATATATCTTGTGGCAGTTGGAGATTTTTACTAATTCTGAAATTATTCTTAAACAAGTCATTTTGGTATTTGTTCTATCACTTTTTATCACTGAAGGTTCGGATTGTAAAATTATAAGGAGTTTAAGAAGTCATATAAATTTATAATAGTATTGTAGGACAAAATTTCAGAGTTAAAATAGTTCAAAGTTGATATATATATCGGGATGAAGGTCAACCATCCATAAACTCTCCAAAATTAGGGTTTGAAAGGTATGTACCTTACAATTGGCATACATTTTTATTAGAAGATTTGTTTTTAGTGATTCAAAATTTTCTTTTTATCCCACATGGCTCAAAAATTTAATTCAAAACCAATTAAACCTCCTGAGATATCAACTATATCTCATGAATTAAATGAAGATATACATAACAAGTTATCCAAATTGGGGGACCAACTTAATGATTTAAGCACTAGGTCAATAACAAGTGATGAGTTAGTAAACACACAAAGAAAAATTCAAGAGATGGAAAATAAAATGGTTGAAAATAAGAAATCAATACAAAAATCCATAGAAACCATTCTATTACAAAGGATCTCGAAAATGGATATGGAGATCCAAGGAAATCATGAAAATAAGGAGAACAATGGTGTTGAGACTCAATCACACGTGAGGAGTATTTTATCACAATTAGAGAGCACAAATAGTGAATCCCATAATCATTCATCACTCAAAGATCCAGATCATCAAGGTTTCAATGACACACTAAGGAACTGCTTCCTTTTGAAGATTTATATGAGGAAGTTTGATGGTAAAGATCCTATAACATGGAAATTCTAGATAGAGAAATTCTTTTATATACACAAAGTTCCAAGCTTACAAAAGGTACATATTTCATCCTTCTATTTTGGAAATGATCAATTTGTTTAGTATCAATGGATTTGTGAAGGAAAAAATATTTATATTATCTCTTGGTTTATTTTTATGGATGAATTAATATCACATTATGGAGATATTAAAATAAATACAGTATTTAGTCAATTGATAAATAATCGAAAAAAAGGTCCAATTACAGAGCACATTCAACAATTCGAAAAGCTTAGTCTCAGGGTAAAGAACATTGTTGGGGATCATTTTTTAGGTATGTTTATGGTAACTTTAAAGGAGAACATTCATCATGAGGTGCATCTCTTCAAAACTAAATCTGTAGAACAAGATTTTAGTATGGAAAGGAAAGTGGAAAGCAAAAATATGGATACTAGAAGAGTGGGCACTAACAAATATAGAGAGCACCATTCTCCCTCTCCTAACCTCACTCAACCAACAAGGTTCACACCTCAATAGATGAATGAAAAAAGAGAAAAGGGATTATATTTCAATTGTGAAAACAAGTGATGTACAAGGCTTAAATGTGGTGAGAATAAATTATTCTACATAGACTATGAAGATGAAGAAGATCAATAATTGGAACCATCACAAGATATATATATATATATAGAAGAGATTAATCCAACAATATATTTCCATCACTGGTTAGCATCAATACTCCACAAACCCTCAAGATACAAGGATATTGTTGGGTATGTGTTATATTCTTTTAATGTCTAGAACTAGTGTAGGAGGGGGGAAAACTGCCCCCTTTCCCAGGGGGTCACAAGGGGGTGGAGCCCTCAAAAAACAAATTGGCAGTTTTTGAGTCCATTTTTGGGTGGTTTTTTAGCACATAGTTTTCGTCGATGGTTTTCTATTTCTGGTTAAGGAATTAGGGTTGTTGACTAATATAGGTTATTGGATTAGATTTTTGGATGCTATGAGATCCTATATGTATATTTTATTGTAAATAATGTATGAGAACATGAACATAAAAGATGCTACTTTTCCCGGTTTGGGTTTCCAGGGGAAAAATCTTTGTGTAATGTTTGTATTTTCCATTATATATTTTATATTATTTTATTAAAAATATGTTTGCAGTAAATAATTGTAGAAGGTTAAAATATACATTTGGTATCAAATCAATTATTGGCTTTAGGGGGACACCTTTGTGGTCAAGGGTTTCGCTCAAGATTGTGATAATCCTTGTTACAATGGGATATATGTGGTATTGATTCTTCAGGTGAAACAAAATGGCGAGTTGTTCAAAAATAGAGATCAAGAAATTTAATGGGAACATTTTTTAGCTATGGAAGATCGATATGTAAGATCTGTTGGTAGACAAATATCAGTGGGTCGCAATGGATCTGGGTACTGCACCTATAGGAATGCCAACAAATGACTAGAAAAAGTTGGATTGGAAGGAGAATATCACAATCCCATTGTGTCTCTCAGATTCAATATTACTGAATGTGTCAGAGGAATCTACAACCAAGGTGTTATGGGATAAGTTGGGGGCTTTGTATCATTCTAAGTCCCTGGTAAATAAATTGTTCCTACGGAAGAAGCTATATAACCTGAGGATGAGAGATGGAGACTCGGTGACAGAGAATATGAACGCCTTCAATACTATGGTAAGTGAGTTATTATCTATTGAGATTATAAATCCAGATGAAGATAAGTGTATTAGTTTATTGTTCTCTTTACCAGACTCATGGGATAGTCTAGTTGTGGCCATAGGTAGTAATACAAATACCTTGGGATTAGATGTTGTGGTCTCATCCTTGTTGTTGGAGGAGATGAGATGGAAGGACATGGAAGGACATAACACAGATGCATTTTTTGCAAGAGGATGCTTTGTTGGCACTTAGCACAGTTTGTAAGACACTAGGTTTGATTTATCTATGACGAAACAAACCCACCAGACACTATCCCTTTTGGCATCAACTGCTTGCAGAAATGAAATCTCACATGAGGTATCTATTGGGACTGTAAGAACTAGGTTTCTGCAGTATTGAGGGAATGGGAGGTGATAATTTTTTTAATTCTTCCTTATTAGTTATATGCACATAATTATTTTCTTCTTCTCTATTAACTTACTTAGTGATTTAGATTCATATTCTCATTATATTCTCGATTACTCTATAAACTCATTCTTGTAACATTCATGATTATGGCGCAAGGATTAAACATAAGACAAAGCTAAGCTACTCATGCATCCAAACAAAATTTATAAGCAATCACCTAACAAACATATGACACAAGTTTTAATGTGGTTCACCCAATTCTAGTCTATCTCCATTTGGTTGGCTTCTTTATTATTCTTTTGTTAAGTTCTTTAGGCTTGCGCAGTGTGCTTACAAAGATGTATCCTAGTTATCTTTCTCTTCTCTTAGCCTAGCCACTATGCAGTGCAATCCTCTCTCTCTCTGCATCATCCCTTACATTTAAAAATGATTTCATCTCTTTTTCAAACTAATACCATATCATGAACAGGAACCCCACAATAAGGAACAACGAACCCCCACTCTCCCAACACATTAAATATTTATACATACAATATATAGCTTAAAACCCTACTTCGTTCCCTCCAAAAAACACCCATTACATTGTATGTCTTACTCAATTAACTAGTTGTTCGGCTTCTTTCTTCTTTTTTTCCATCTGCATGTTGATTTTTCACTCTAACTACTTATTCTTCCTAATTTTTTAGGTCCTTCCATATTTTACATGTCAAGCTATCATCCTTCCTTTTCACCTACTTTCTTCTCCTTCCTTTTTCTCTTCTTCATTCGCCTCTTTTCTTTATTCTTCTCTATTTTTCTTAATGTGCATTTTCCTTTTGGATGCACCTTAGTTTCACACTTCCTCTTCTTTCTTATTCTCCTATGAACACCTCTCTTGTGCACTTCTTATATACTTAGTATTTTTCCCAAAATTGTATCTCAAAACTACCTGCCCAACAGGCCCCTAACGCTCACTTGTGGCTCATCCTGAGCCACTCAGGCTTGTTTTCTACTCTTCCATGCCCCAAACAAATTTTGGGAGGCTACCTTAGCTACACAAACCTATTTGATTATCGTGGACTATGTTTTTGCAATCTCCTTGACCCCCTACATAGTCAATACTTTTCAAATTCTCTTATGCTTCAATGGCTACCCATTTGACCTTTTCGTTCACAATGTCCAACTCCCCTATTATCCTCACTTCTTCTTCTGCAGTGGTCCCAATCGTTATTGAAGGATATTTTGTTGATCCCTCATCTTCTCCACTTCCAAGTATGAATTCCTCTTAAAAAAAATGGTTTTCATATGTTTCATTGGTGGAAGTGTGGCATCCCTTTCTACCACTTGTTGTTCTTGTTCCTGTGCTTCTCTTAACTTCTTCTCTATGGCCTTCATCTTATCATCCTCTACTAATTCTATCCAAATATGCGTGCTCTCTTCACAGAGTTTGGCACAATATCCTTCTATTTTCTTGATATTGGTGACTGATGTCATCATCATTCTATCCCTACCTACACATAATTCTAGTGGCATGGCTAGTGCACTCCGAAATTGTAAGTCCTCAATATGCACTATGAAGCCCTTAATGACTTAACTGATATTTAACATGTGTTCTTCCATAGTAGCTTATGTTGGACATATTGTCATTGATTTCATCAACCGATGTCATTATGATGCGATTATGAGTTTTTATAAACAACATGCAAAGGAATCTACCTAAAGCTCAGGAGAGGGAGTGTATTATATTTCACGAGATCAGTGCAATGCAGAAACACCATTGAGATCGAATTCCCAACAAATCAATGATCTCCATTAGTTAGAATCCAAGTAAAAAAACAAAAATCTCATAACGGAAAGCATATTACAGTGATGATGAGTTGTTATGAACAACATGCAGAGGAATCTACCAAAAAGCTTAGAAGGGAAAGCACATTGGAGAAACGCGATCAGGATTGAAATCCCCACAATACAACTACAAAAGAATTGAGGGAGAACACTATCCAATGATGTATATTTCAAGACAAACCAGGATCGTCAAATATGGGAGTTACAGAGGAGGACCTTCGGATCAACATCCGATTAAGTCCTAACCATCGAATCTCAGTAAGGGAAGATCAACAATGGGGAACCATTGCGGGATGCAAGGGTTTGAGTTAACGATCATGCAAGTTTCAGTTTCTAAATAGACACTGACCATTGATCGTCACATTCCAATAAATATATGGTTGGAATCCGTTCCACTAGCCCGGAACCCTGGAGCCCCAAAGTCACGAACAGCCGAAATCCTGACAACCATTGGGTCATGTTGAGATTTTCGCGTCAAATATGGATCGTTATATGAAGTCAAGTTACTCGAGTTTTATTCGGGGAATCTCACTTCGGGAGAACTAGGAAGTGGGAGAGAATAACCCAAAGTATTGAAGGTCAAAATAAACACCAACCGTAAATCATCACCTTCCAATAGATCTATGGTTGGCATCAATTCCACTAGCCCGGAACCCCGGAGCCCCGAAGTCACGAACAACCAAAATCACAACAACCATTAGACCGTGTTGAGCTTTTCGTGTCAAAGATGGATCATTATATGAAGTCAAATTACTCTAGGTTTATTTAAGGAATATCACTTTCGAGAGAATTGGGAAGTGGGAGCGAATAACCCAATGTCCTAAAGGCCAAAATGAATCTAAACCATTGATCTAGAACTAATCACAGTCATTGGATCAAGGATTCACGAGATCCTGAATAACCAAAATCCCGACAACCGTTGGATTGTTTCCCTTCAAAGATGGATCATTAGATGAAGTCAAGTTACTCAAGGTTTGGTATGGGAATCTCAATTCAATAGAATTAGGAAGTGGGAGGGAATAACCCAAAGTCTTGAAGGCTGAAATGAATCTAGACCATTGATCTAGAACTAATCACAGTCATTTGATCAAGGATTCATGAGATCCCGAATAGCCAAATTTTCGACAACCGTTGGATTGTGTTAATATTTTCACGTCAAAGAAGGATCATTAGATGAAGTCAAGTTACTCGAGGTTTATTCGAAAAATCTCTCTCTAGGAGAATCAAGAAGTGGGAAAAGTGAATAACCTAAAGTCCTGAAGGTCAAAATGAATGTAGACCATTGATCTAGAATTGATCACAGTCATTGGATCAAGGATTCATATGAACCTATTGTTACACCTCAATATTGCTCACTTCGATAAGTGTCGTAAGTGTCGCAGGTTCCTTAGAACTTTCGCAAGTGTCGCAAGTTGTTCACAAGTGTCACAAATATTGTTCAAGCATACTGCCATAATGACGACACTAAGGAGGCACTTAAGACATCTCATACACTTGATTTGGAGGAGGGAAGTGATTAACTGAAGTCAAAGAACTCTTATTACCTGAGAGGAGCTCTTAAACAAAGGTTTTGAAGGTGAGCGCTCCCCTACATCAGCCTTAGGAGCGTTGTCACTCCCCTATAAGGTCTTAGGGAGTGTTATAACCCACCACTGCCCCTCTGAAGGAGCGTTATCCATCCTTGAAGCGCTGACGCCCCCTTAAGATTTCTAGGGAGCGTTATAGCGCCCTGATGCCCCTTTTGAGGGAGCACTATCTAATCTGAGGCAGTAGTTGGCCCATTGAGGAGAATAAGGGGAGGATCTCTCAAGTTTAGAAGGTAGTTGCATTCGAATTCTTGGTTCCATCAGAAGATCCCTGATCCAAGGAGGGAATTCCTCAACTTGTTCTAAAGATAACTCAAGAGGTTAAGCTTCTCTTGACCTATATAAGTAGGCTCTATGATGGTAAAAAAGGGGAAGAATCGCTAGCATGAAACCTATGATCTCATAGGAAACACACAGTTAGCCAAAGGAGAGTGATCAGTGAAGCTGTTGTCATCCAGGTTGTGGATCTTTCGAGCAAGGGTTAGACAAAGGGGACTTGAAGAAGCTGTCATATTCGCATCTATGATTGTAAGTACTGTTGTCGTTATTCTCATTAATATGACATGCTTGGCCTATTTCTTTCTAGTTTGTGTCTGATCTTACATGAACTTATCATTGATAGATAGATCTATTTTCAAGCTAATATCAATAGAGTAGGAAGTGGTCGTACTTTGTTTGTCTACAAAACTCAGCGAGGAGCGAGAGTTTGGAGCGCAACTCAGAGTGTGTAGGGACAAACGTTGATAAAGAGGTATTGCTATTCTCCTTCCTTCTCATGTATTAGTTTGTATAGATTGGAAACGAAGTCAGTGTCCACGTTAAGAACTTTCTATCTTAGAGTTAGGGTCATCTCTTTGAGGCAATCTATCTGTCCGCAGGGAGATTTTCCTACAATAGAAACTGGTGACTCCGCTGGGGAGAAGCCTCAAATCGAAACTTCTTGTTTTGATTTCTCGTCATTGACCTTTTCTTACCCCTTGATGGTTTTCAGACCTAGTTCACTCTTTTTTGATTGATTTCATGAGCTGATTGACTCCCTACCCCATCACACTCAGCTTGATTGTCGAGACTGAACTACAATTTTTGGATTTTTGATACTTTTAGGATCTTTCTGAACCTAGCGCCCCTGTCCCTATGTTAATAGAGTGCCAACGCTCTTTGAGTGCCTTACACAGAGTGCTATAACGCTCCTTATCCTTGACAACAGAGCGCCAGCCCTCCTTTGGCCAATAAACCTTCTAGAAATGTTTTTTCAGGGTTTTGCCTCTATGTTTCTCTTGCTGGGTCACCTTTTGAGTCAATCCTTCTTCCTTTCCAGCTTTGACATCTATCTTTTTGAAGAACAAACATCTTGCTGTTTGGATTTTGTAGCCTTCTTCACTATTGTTGTTGAGTTTTTTCTGTCATTTGGAGTTTGAAACCCATGCATTGTCTTTCTCTCTTTTTTGACTGAGCAAAAAATGTCGGTGAAGGTCATCAGAGGCCTACGGATTTTTTCATTTGATTTTAGTTAAGGTCATTGTTCTTCGACATTTATTTTGGTGTGAAGTTCTTGATTTTTCTCTTTGATTGTTTCTTTTCTTTCGCTTCTTGTTTTGATCACAATGAGAGGGTGTATTGTTTGTATGATTCTTGCTTGTGTTGGTCTGATTTTCATTCATCCAAAAATATAATTAGCAAGACAAGCATTTTTTTGAATTAATCATTATTCATATGCAAACAATAAAGAAGAATATTCATGATTGATTGTGCATATTAGAAGGTATCTCAAAATTTTTAGCATCACATCAGGATTTGATTGAAGAAAATTTGTTTGAGGACATTCCTTATTAGTGCCTGTTAGTGAAAAGAAATCTCTCTCTCTCGCTTAGATAGATGTTCATCGAAAATAAATGTTTGCTTATCATCTTTGATGCATTTTGGGACTGAGTCATAATTCCATTCTTTTCACTTCCATGCACCCCTTTTGAGTAAAGAACAACTATAAAATGAACGCTAATTAAAAATTATCTAGAACTTTTTCTTTTCTAGGATCCTCCACCAACAGTAGATTAGGCTTAGTACTTTGGATTAGGCATAACTCTCCAAAGTTTCCAAAACAAACATTAGCATCCTGAGTTAGGGAGAGTCAAACCCAATTATCGTATAAGTCTTCCTGGGATCCCCCGCTCACACAGGGGTTACGCATGAGGTCACATTCGAGTGAGTTACGGAGATTATCCCTCCGTGGTTTAACTGATTGTGGTGGTCAGATCGTATTATGGGGATTGCTTAAAGGCAAATCCAAAATTACTGTGTGGAATCCTTTTAGTTGATTTCGGGCTTGATACCCTGCCCGTACGTTCGGATCAGACTGTCGATTGTTCCTGCCTAGGGGCTGACTGCGAATTGGTAACCTTAGTGGCCATAATATTTAGGGTCTCACACAAGGTGACAGTGAAGGGAAGTCTCACTGTACCTGGAGCAGACATTGGTCAAACTCACTCGGGCTCCTTGGAGGTTAAATCCATAATTACTGCATGGAAGCTTGCACCAAGGCATAATTCCATTAAGTAGGTTGCCATTGTAACTGTTCCACTCTATCCCCGCCCCTTCTTGACTTGATCACGCGACGTTGGATTTCATCACCAACTAGTACGGTCATCGAGAGAAGGTCCTGTTTTCTTGGTTGTGATTCTTAGATTCTATTAGCGTATACTGTTTCTTTTCGATAGTTGGCCATAGATCTTTTCCGCCAACTCTTTTTCGCCAACATCGACCCTCCATGCTGTTCGCGGAGGCTACAGGGACTTCCTCCAGAAAATATGGAAGGAAACACCCCTCTACCCCCTCATTCTACGGAGGAATCTCCTCAACAGAGTGAGGTTCAAGACACTACAACTTCCCAGGAAGAAGTTCCCACTCCTTTAGAGAATTTTCGAATTATTTCAGATTCTTTGGAAGCTTTCCGCATTCCAGAGGGATATGAACAACGTGTCCTCCAATTGAATTATGCTGGTGAATTTGTCGTCGTCAATCCTTCTGACATTCCGACTGGGTCTCATCAAAACCCTTTAGCTGATGACTCTTTTTGGACCACAGACATTGTTCAAAGTCCACCACGCATGGTGCGAGATCTTTATGGAACAGGGATGGGTGTTGACGCACCTATTTCCTACACCGTACCCCTAAACCATTTTATCAGTACCACCATTTTTATGGCCACACCGCCCGTTGGTCCGAGCACATCATCCGTTGGCCCAAGGTCTACTCTTCCCCTCCAGATGGACCATTCTACAATAGTCCCTCACATTTTGATTATTCCCGTCGGTAATGCGGTGGTCAACCAAGCTGCGATTGGCACACCTGTAACACCAAGACCTACACTCGCTTTTGGGTACAAGGCACTGAATACTCCCACTGCCACTACTACCCAAGCCACTACTACCCAAGTTATGCCAGGAAATTCCATACCTATCCAACAACCCGGAGGGACTGGTCTTGGTGGCCCTAATCTGCTCAACGGTACTAGTCAGTCATTTACGTCTGGTTTTCAAATTTTGGGAACTATACCTCAAGCTGGGGGGCATCCTCCCACTGGAGGACAATTCCATTTGGGAGGCACCCTCATGGTGGGGGGCAGCCTCAATCCGGAGTCTACCATCAACCGTATGGACAAAATGTGTGTGCCACACCTAATATGTGGAACATCCCTTTTCCAGGAAACCCACAGTTCTCGACAGGACAAAATTCTCAAACTCCGCAACAACCTCCTTATGGACAAATGCCAAACCTAGCCTATAACCCTCAAAACCCATCCGGTTATCCTCCGCTCACACAGGCTTCTCAAAACACCTCAAATCCTATGTACCCTGGTCAACACCAACCTCATACAAGAGGGCCCACTAGTTACAATTATCCACATAACCCAGTGATTGGCCCCACTGGTGTCCCCATGCCACACTAGAATTACCCACAGGTTAACCGACAACTACCTTTTCTAGCTACCCTGGACCTTCCAGACTTGTCTCGGTTAACGAATGATCCTATTTATCATTCTCCGGTTTGGACAACTATTCCAGCTAAACTTCCTTCTAATATCCCAAAATTTGACGAAAAGTCTGGAGAAGACCCAAACAACCACATGATGACTTTCCATTTGTGGTGTTCATCCAACTCCCTCATGGACGAATCTATACTTTTGCGTGTTTTCCAACGAATGCTTACGGGTTTTGCATCGAAATGGTATATTGAACTACTACGTGCATCTTTTCACGATTTCAACTCCCTCGCCATGTCCTTCCTCACACACTTCCAACTACCCATTCGATATGAGACGGGTACTGAACTATTAACCTCCCTTCGTCAGACAACTTCTGTACATATCTCCGATCATATTCATGAATGGAGACGATGACGAAGGCTAATCAAAGAAGTCATTCCTGACCAATTGTTAGCAGAATGGTTCATTAAATCATTGTTACCCCAGATCGCTCATGATGTTTCCATGGGTGGTGTAGTCACCGAGGAAGAATCTATTGCCNGTCAACCTCAATCTGGATTCTACCATCAACAATATGGACAAAATGTGTCTGCCACACCCAATCCGTGGAACGTCCCTTTTCCAGGAAATCCATAGTTCTCGGCAAAACACAATTCTCAGACTCCGCAACAACCTCCTTATGGACAAACACAAAACTCAGCCTACAACCCTCAAAACCCATCCGGTTATCCTTCGCTCACACATGATTCTCAAAACACCTCAAATCCTGTGTACCCTAGTCAACACCAACCTCATACAAGAGGGCCCACTAGTTACAATTATCCACATAACCCAGTGATTGGCCCCACTGGTGTCTTTATGCCACACCAACATTACCCACAGGTTAACCGACAACTACCTTTTCTAGCTACCCTAGACCTTCTAGATTTGTCTTGGTTAACGAATGATCCTATTTATCATTCTCCGGTTTGGCCAACTATTTCAACTAAACTTCCTTCTGATATCCAAAAATTCGACAGAAAGTACGGAGAAGACCCAAACAACCACATGATGACTTTCCATTTGTGGTGTTCATCCAACTCCCTCATGGATGATTCTATATGTTTGCATATTTTCCAACGAACGCTTACGGGTTCCATGGCTAAATGGTATATTGAACTACCACGTGCATCTTTTCATGATTTCAACTCCCTCGCCATGTCCTTCCTCACACATTTCCAACTACCCATTCGATATGAGATGGGTACTGAACTATTAACCTCCCTTCGTCAGACAACGTCCATACACATCTTCGATCATATTCATGAGTGGAGACGACGACGAAGGCTAATCAAAGCAGTCATTCCTGACAAATTCTTAGTGGAATGGTTCACTAAATTGTTGTTACCCCAGATCGCTCGTGATGTTTCCATGGGTGGTGTAGTCACCGAGGAAGAAGCTATTGCCCGAGCTTAGTAATTAGACTTAGTCTATTCAATATCCGGTACTTTGTATGAGTTGATACCGAATGCTACCCGTGCCACTAATGATCCATCCAAACCATCATATTCTTCCCACTCGGATGGAGTTATTGGCTCCGTCAAAACCCAATCTACTGCCCAGTTGACTGGAACAATTCAACGGTCCGCTGCGATGGCTGCTCCCAGCCCAACCGCACCCTCTTCAACCCCCCCTCAAACTCAGGTCTCTTTGGTGAATGCGGTCAAATCAACCCCTTCACAACAATCTGGGGGCAAAAAGAAAGCAAGAAATAAACCAAAGAAGTACAATAACAATGAACAACCAAAAAATCAACCGCAAACCCCTGCTGTCGGAAAAAAACCACAACGAAAACCAAAATTCCCATGTCTAATTTCTGGTGACGATCACTACACCTGAGACTATCCACATCGCGATGAAGTGCCCAAGCTTTTCAAGGGAAATTCACAACCCGTTGTGCTTACTCAGCCTTTTCCACAGCAACAATCTTTGGTTGCTCAAACCCCCACCACAGGGGGCAGTTCCAACCCACCCCATGATGAAGCCTCGACAAGTGCCCACATTTACATGTTTAACGAGGTTAATCTAACCACTCGCTCTGCGACATATGACACGCCAGTTAAACCTGATAAGCCAAAAACTGCTAACGGTTCTTCGTTGGACCCGTTACCATCCTCTATTAATCCTCCATCTGTTATCCCTCCATCCGGGCCACCTCAGATTGAGAAACCTTCGTTTGACTCCATCTTACGCCCTCCTAAGAGCACCATCCATAAATCTACCTTCAATCCTAATTCACGGGCTGCCCAAAATTACAACATCGTAGAAGATTTGGCCCAAGCCCCATGTGCTATGTCCGCCTTGGAAGTTCTACAACACTATCCCAGCCAACATAGAACGCTCTTAGCTGCTATCGGTGCTTTTGATCCCGAGTCATGAAACAACTTCATGTTTAATCTGGATGATCATCAACCGTGACTCTCCCACCAGCTAGCTTTTCAAATCGATGTTGTTGTTCACAATCAACAAATCCACCGAACCATCCTGGATGAGGGAGCCTCTACTTGTGTCATGTCCTTAGCTTGTTGGAAAGGCTTAAAATTTCCTGCCCTTAAAAAATCCGCTACAATGTTACGCACTTTTTATTGACGAGGTTTTCATCCCCATGGGTTATTACAATCCCTAGATGTTCAATTGGG
>JASDQU010372727.1:27940-42371 GCA_032191745.1 Picea mariana
AATGTCGGTGGGGGGTCCAATATGGATCATGGGCCGTAGATTTGAGCGCGCTAATATTGGTTGCCCAAATCTATGTGCTTATTAGCATAATGTGTCGAAACATAAAATTGCCCGAGAACCTTCGTTAAAAAGCATTTGGTAGGTTTTTTAAGCCCCTTTTCTCATATTTTGACCAAGGTGCCACTTCCTTACAGAAAACAACCCCCCGAACCATAATATGTGCTAATAACATCCAAAAGTTGTCTATCCATGATATAATTTTTTCTGATATATGATCAACTTATAAAACATTCCTGACATATCTCGAACCTGACATTGCTTCGCTGCCAGCAGGCCTGTTTAGTACCCCAATGAAGTTGTCTTGGTATCGTGTGCGCATTTACCCACTACTAGTAGGCATATCCAGTACACCAATGGGTTTACACACATTTCTCACACATTAAAGTGCTTTCAACCCTCCTTAGTCTTTTATAATGATAGCATCTAGAGATTTCAAATTGATAAAGAGAGCGGGGTGATAGTGGAGATTGATAGTCAAGCATATATATGAACGATCACTATTATTTGCGTTTTTTTGTTCTTTTAGAACTAGTAGTTCTTATCATGGTTTAGATGTTTAGATTTCAATCAATAAAAAATCTAGAGGATGGGGAAGTTCTTTGAGGTGATCTCTTTAGAACTGGGATGGTGTAAAAAGTTTAAAGGTAATCGTACTTCCGAAAGATCTTGACAAATTTTAGGAATAATGTCATGGCAAAGAAATTCTAGGATAATTGTTTAATAAACTAATTATCTGAGATAAGTCTTAGTATTGAAAATGTTTGAATTGTTTCAAATTTTCATCCAATAATAAATCTGATGATGAAAATTCCCCTCCACAATCGTTTGTGAGTCAGAAATAACTCAATCAAAAATAAAAATAAAGAAAACAACAAAAAAATAATCAAAAGAAAACAAATTTCACAGAACTTGGGATATTTACAAGGGGTTGGGTCTTATTCTAATCAAGATAAATACTTCTTGAGAGTCTGTCCATTCACCGGGAAAGTTTCTGGTTGTCCCTCCAAGTTTTGCAGATGAAAGGAGCTAGGACCCAATTTTTCTGCGATAACAAATGGTCCCAACCATAGATTTTGAAACTTAGTGTGTTCCCCTTTGTGCTCGTGTGATTTATCCCACTTGAGAACTAAATCTACTATGTCGAAGTTTCTATTAGAGGATGAACTTGTCTCAAACCAATTTTTAACAATTTGTTGGTGCTAGTCTAGTTTTTGTTTCGCTTGTGTCCTAATTTCTTCCAATTTAAGTAAAGCATTTATTCGATTTTCTAAAGGAGGAAATTCTTCCTCTTGAACCTTCTGAGATAACTGAAGTGATGGGAGAAAGACATGGGGAGGAAGGATATATTCTCTTTCATATATGAGGAAGAAAGGAGAATTATTGATGGATGTTTTTGATGTGACCCTGTCAACCCACAATGCGTTATATAATGCATTGTGCCAATTTTTGTGATTATCTCACACTGTTCTTTTCAGTATTTTAATCAGATTTTTATTTGTTGAATCAACCAGGCCATTTCCTTGAGGATAATAACTAGCATAGTATTTTAACACAATTCCATTTTCTAGAGCATAAACATTCATGTCCAAGGAAGAAAATTAAGAAGCATTGTCAAAAACTAAACATTCAGATATCCCGAAAAGTGTGATGATATGAGAATTTAGGAACGAAATTACCATATTAGTGTTTACTACCCTTAACGGTGAAGCTTCAGACCACCTTGCAAAATAATTCATTGTCGTGAGAATGTATTTGTGGTGCTGTGAAGAAGGTGGGTTAATTGTCCCTATGATATCCAGGCCCCATTGTGGAATGGCATGCCTACTGTAACGAGATGCAAAGGGAATGCAACTTTCTTGACTCATCCTGCATCTTTTTGACAAATTACACATTTGCGAGCCATAGTATGATCATCTTTAAATAATATGGAGAAATAGTAACCATCCCTAAGTAATTTGTGGTCGGTTGTATCCCCTCCAAAATGACCCCCGACATCACCAAAATGTGTCTCAGCTAAAATGTTTTCAGATTCTTCCTTTTCCAGGGATCGCAAAAATACACCATCAAAATTCTTTCTAAACAATAGATCATTAATTAATTGAAAAGATGTAGACTTGAGCCTTACCTCCCTTATGTTTTTGGGATCGATATTTCAAGGAGTAGTTGTGTGAAACAAAGAAAACCTGATATCATTATACCAAGAATTAGGCATAATTGGTGTACAACAGATTTGTGTTTCATGATGTTGTTTTTCAGCTGGTACTACTAGTTCATTATCGATCATTTTGATTGAGTCAGCTACCATTTTGCAAAGGCCTTGGTCTCTAACAATTTGTGCTGGTATGATTTCAAGATCATACTCTTGAAGAGAGGTCATCCAATTCGCCCTCTTTTATCCAAGCTCCTTCTGAACTAACATATTTCTTACTATAGGGTAAGGAACAATGAATTTTATCCTGGATTTCAAAACATAAGGTCTAAAATGTTTTATTGCCTTAAAAACAATGTATGCATGTTGATCAGATTTAGGATAATTTATTTTTTCTCCTTTAAAGTAATAACTCATAAACTAAATGGGGATTTCATTATTTTCATCATTTTTTTGAGTAAGTACAACAACATATGATATGTATGATGCAAAAGTATAAAGCACGAAGTCTTTGGAGAAATCATGACTCATTAAGGAGTGGGATTCTATTATATCTTTTCTAATAGAATTAAAATCCATGTTTTGTTGTGGTCCTCATTTAAAATCCTTTTTAATCATGTTTTGCAGAGGCCTAATCATCTCAGAAAAGATTGGAACAAAACATCTGACAAAAATTATTTTACCCAAAAAAGATTGCATTGCCTTCTTAGAGGATGGTGGAGGAAGATTGGAAATAGCTTGAGTTTGTGCAGGGTCTATTATCATTCCATCCTTTGAAACTATAAATCCAAGTAATCTTCCCTGCTCTACTACAAAAATTCATTTCTTGGGGTTCAGTGAAATACCAAAATTACGACAATGCTCTAGTACAACCCTGAGATCTGACAAGTGATATTTTTTATTCTTCAAAAAGACAGTGACATCATCTAGGTAGACAAAAACTAACAGGTTGATAAGGCCACGAAAATCAATATCCATTTCCCTTTGGAAAGTGTCTCCACCATTAATTAATCCGAAAGGAATTTTTCGCTAGGCACAAGTGCACCAAGGGGTGCGGAATGTGGTTTTTAACTGATCTAATGAAGACATGAGGACCTAGTTGTACCCTGAGAAACCATCTAATAAGGATATCCTTTCAGAACTAGATACCTATTGCAAGATTTGTTCAATTGGAGGAACATGATAATTGTCTTTATCAAAGGCTTGGTTTAAGTTACAAAAGTCAACACAGAGCCGTATTTATCTGTTCTTATTTCTTACCAGGACCAAGTTGGATACCCATTGGGTATTCCAAACCAGAAAAATTATCTTTGCTATTAATAATTTATTCAGTTCCTTTTTTACTGTGGATTCTAATTTAGGATGCATTTTCCTAATTTTTTGCTGAAATGGTTGGGTTTCGGGCTTCATGGGGATTATATGTTGTATTATGTTCAGATCAAAGGTTTTCAAATCATCGTATGTCCAAGAAAATGAATCTTTAAATTCCTTAAATAATTTTATGAATGTATATATTTCTTGTTGAGAGCACCCTTTGCCCAGATTAATATTATGAGGGTTATCTTGTGTTCCTAAGTTTATAGTTTCATATAGTAACGAGGAACTATTTCTTTTGCAATTAACCACTCCCCTAAATTTTTTATGTAAATCATAAAAAATTTATAATCTAATGAAGAACTTACAAATATAATTTACCAGCTTAGCTGATGTTTCAACAAAACGAGAGTCAGATATTACCGAAAAATCACAGATATTTTCATTGTGAATATTTTAATTAGTTACAACATCTTGGAAAGTGTCCTCCATATGCAGAAAATTTATGATTTGTTGATCATCATCAAATACTCACCAATTAGTGATATTTTTGGGGATTGATGTCCTCAACATCAATTCAATAGGAAATGCATCAGGATAGAAACCCTCAACAGGTAATAATTTTGATGCAACATTTGCCAATAAATCTGCTTCAGAATTACTAGATTTGGGAATAGAACTTATGTTAAAAGTGACAAATTTATGGATTAGGTTCCATACCTCAGTCTGGTAGTTTTTAAGGTGAGATTATAAACAATGAATAACATTTTTCACCTGTCTAACTATAATTTCAGAATCACCAAATACCATCAAGATTTGGACTTCAAGATCTATGGCCTTTTTGAGTCCCTATAGGAGTGCTTCATATTTTGTCGTGTTGTTTGTACACTCAAATTCTAATCTATAGGAATTGAAAGTATTATTTCATTTGGGGTCAATCAATACACAACCAACACTAGCTCCTTCATGATACTTAGACCCATCAAATTATAAAGACCAGATTTCATCATTCTTTCAATCATCAACAATATTTTCATCATTTTTAAAATTTGTCACCTATGTATAGACTGTTATTTCAGATTGTTGATTTGCGTTCGTAATAGTGGATATTTCAGTCATGAAATTCCCAAATAAAGTTTTCATACCTTGAGCTTCAAATGTATTTACACTAGCAGTAAAAGGTTCATTTGAGTGATTTAGATCTGTAATAGTGTATTTCATATAATGTTCCCTATTAATTATGAGCTTGTTTGGATGGTCATTTTCTAGTAACCACAAATGAGACCAATCTGTGGAAAAATAACCATTCAATTGTTCAGACCATTTTTACTCAATAACATGGCATAAGCCTTTGGAATATCAACGACTACTATTTCAATTACCTGGTGCACTTTTGGGTTTGATGATAATCTAATCAATACATATTTAAGATCACCAACAACTGTGACATTAGTTATTTCTAGCTGAATAATTTTCAAATCAGAAGGTTTGAATTCAGCATTTATATTCTGACAAACAAACAAAGGCATTACATTCGACGAAGCCTCGGAATAAACCATACAATTATGCACATTTCTGTTGAAGATTTCGAAAGTTAACAGAAATGGTGGCACATTTTTTCATGGTGTGGGAGAAGAAGTCTGTTGATTTTTGTCTGTTGTATCCAAAGTTATTTTATCTAAATTCCCTACACTTTTATCTAGTGTTTCTTTTTTATTATGGTCCTCAGGTGGCCTTTTGTTCACAACATCCTTTGTTTTATTTATGCCATTTTCTGCAGAATTTTTTTCCAAAGTATATTTCTTTTTACCATTATCAGCTATGCTTCACAGCATTTTCTGAAGGATGGAGGGGAATTTAAGTAGTTTGAAAATTGATATATTTTCTTTTAGTATTTTAAGATATTCAATAAGGTCATATTATAGATCTAGGGAAATGAGATTTCTTGTTGTTTCAACCTGTCTTGGTTGTCTTGATATTGTATTTTTATTTTTCTCGGGTGAAGATGTGTTTTGCAATTTACTACGAGTATTATATGGGTGCTAGTTTTTATGGACAGTTTCAAAATTAGCTGGGAAAATACTGTCGGAAAGATGCCCAAAAACTAGGGGGGGTCAGTCCTCCTCATCAGGTGTTTCTTCTTCACCTGCATCGTTTTGGTTTTCTGGTGGGACAAGAACAGAAATATCAGATCCATCTAATATAGCTTGTATAGCATGTTGTAACCCTTCAAAATTTAGGCCTTCTGTAGTGATATTTGACCTATTTGGGGGAAGAGGTCTCCTAAAAGGTGGTCGATAATTTCGTTTACTTGAAGATACTTCTTCTACAGATATTTTCAACTCTATAACTTGATTAGATAATTTTTTAAAGGCTTTCTATAAACTCTCCAAATCTAAGGCTTCTTGTTCTTTTTTATTCGGGGGAGGTCTGGTAAGGATTTATATCTTCTTTTTAGAATATGAAGTTGATTCAGATTCTGCATTTACATTATCCTTTAAACTAAGAATATCCTTTTCAATGAGGACTTCATATTCAAAATATTCTAGTAACTTTTTTTTCTTATACCTCTTAACCCATATAGCTATGTTGAGATTTAACATAGTACGTACTAATCACGTTTTTAGCTGGCATCAATTTTGTAGGGATTTTATTTTTAAGTGTAAGGAATATATAATTTAAATACTTGAATTTTTCTTTAGGATTCATTTTCATGTTGGATAATTCCATCACATGAACTTTCTGAGATTTGTCATCCCTGAACTTTTATAAGAAAAAGGTCTCAAACCTATCCCAGGAAATAATAGTTTGGGGTTGTTCTGCAAAATACCATGTGGAGGCATTTCCTTCAAAAGTGTAAGGGAATAGCCTACACATGACATATTCATGTTCGAAGTTTTGAAGCCTAACGACTAACATGAATTTTTTAATAAGATCATCAGTTGATTGCTTTGAATCGGGGTCAAACTTAGGTAACCATTTTTTGGGATGTTTGGGTAAAGAGTGTTGAGGTCCGGGTACTTCCATGACATCTTGATCAAGCCAAGGTCTGGCAGGATTTTTCTAGTTATCCATGGGGGTTGGTGTGTGTGAATTAGATTTCCCAGACGAAGAGTTGTCTTCATCAGAGGATTCGTCTCTTGAAGAGGATGGAGAAGACCTAGGTGGGGAAGGAGGGAATCCAGATCCCCCAGCACCTTGAATTAGTGCTTCAAAAGGATCGATAATGATATCACATAATGCGCGATTAGGATAACCAATGCCAAGAGGATATTCTTGTTGATTGGAAAAATCAAGGGGATGATGTAATTTTTCACCAAGCTGTCTAAACCTGGACAATGCACCTTGGGTTCTTATTATTGATTGGTGAGAATTATGGATAATTTCTTATACATCAATTCCTTGAGGAATATGTGTCATGGGTCCAATGATAATGTCAGGTATGTCTTCTGACGTAGTAGTTGGATTAGGTATAATGGTAGGGTTTGAGCGACTATGAGTCACAATAGGGAAACGATTATTTGGGGGATTCTTTCGACCTCCTATGCCATTAATGACTTTCATGCCCTACTTCTAGAGCCATTTGTTGATGGTATTATGTGAACACACTGTCAATGAGAAGGGAAGATCTGGTCCGGGTTTTTCTAATTAATCCAATCCGTTTAAAGTAACCTACCCCGATGAGTTTTATGGCTCTGTTGGCCAATAAAAATACTAAGATAAACTAAGAAAAAAAAGTGACTATCTATCTATACAAACTACTATGTACTTTTTGTACTTTACTATAAAATACCACACAGTCTTATTCATATAAAATACTTATGTACAAATACAAGGTTTATGCAAGCCTTGTGAAACTAGAAATTGTGCTATTGAAGCAGAGTTTAAGTCACACATGTAATATAAAGAAATTTTTATGTAATTAATTAATAACAAGAAAAGAAAAGACTAAGATATTCGTCTTCATGTGTAAGGTATTCTTTAGTAACCTGCTTTCCAAGCAAAAATCTATGGCAAGCATTTTACGGAAAAGAAAAAGGAAAATTGTGATATTACCTGAAGAAATTCAAGGTGATTTCAATAATTTGAAAGTGATTTATAAGAAACAGAAAGACGAATATAATCCATGTGATGTTATGTGATTTAAAAAAACACAGAGATGAAAACAATTCCAATCATCTACAATTAATATAACAAATTCCAATGTTTGATATAACTCAGAGCACAAAGATATTTGTTTTATATTTAATGTACCACATGAATCGTAATAACCATAAATGATGAACTATATCATGAACAAAAAGAAGAAAAACATTAAACCATATAATGATGAACAGACAAAAGATAACTCATGCAATATAGGTTTTATTCTTTGAAAAATATGAAAAATAATATGACTAATATATAATCACATCACACAATTTTCTATCGAGACTAAAGCCATAAAGCATATTGTATTTTCATATCTTTAATTCAAAAGAATTTAGTTTATGCTTCCAAGTTCCAAAAATCACCCATGTATCTGGGAAAGTATGAGTATTCAAAACATGCCATTAATCTTTTTCTCATATCCAAAATATAGAGACAGATCTTCAGAAATAAAGTTTCTTCAAAAATAACCTTTAATCTAGGTTTGGAATAACAACCTTCTGGTAATTTTTCAAAAATGGTTACATCATTAAAGTTATTTTTTGAAACTATTTCAAAAAAAGGACTTGCTAATCAGAAGCATATCATAATGATTCACTTGTTTCATCAACACTTGAAATTCGCTCCTCCTCAAACCTGAAAAGAATAAAGATAAAATTTAATTAGAAAAATAAATCTCATAAACTAATTGTAGCCAAGCTACACAATCTGTGATTATGTAGCTAGTCTAATAAAATATGAAAATAAATTCAGTTATAGCAAACCAATCAAATCATTAAATGTAAGAAATTGTTTACCAATTCAAACATTCAAAAAAGAGGAATCTAGCATTTCTGAATTCATAACAACATTCACACTAGATGAGTATTTAATAATGATGTCCCTTGATTTCTTGGGTCTCTTGTTCTCCGTGGGAGAAGTTTGTTGCATACTGGCTCTCAAGTTTGAATTTTCCCTTTCCAAATATATATTTTGGGCCAACACCTGGTTAAGACGGGCTTACAAATACAGGATGTTTTGATAGTATATTTGAATCCAAGTGAAGAATTCCTCACAATACACATGTTCCAGTCCTGGAAGAGGATGCATATTGTCTGAGTTTAAAGTCTTACCTTGTGCCATCATCGTCTTCAGATCATTTTGTATGCTTGTAAACCCTTCACATTCCCTTAAAAATGGAGGCATATTTGAAACAAAATAATATTGTGGTGAATCCACTCTAGTGTAATCAAAGCTTACAAAGTCAACAAAATTTGTGTCCTCTATTACTACTGTTGGAACGAGCTTGCTATTATTTTGACGTCGGTTCCTTTTCATCCTCGACAAAATCCTGCTACTTCTCTTATTTTTGAAATCAAGGTCATTAACATCCTGTTTAATTTGTTTCCCCTTTCTTTTAATTTTATTTTTATCCTCTGTAAACTTAGGATGCACTGGACCAGGGGAATTTGGTGACCTATCTCTCAAATGACTCGGGACTTCTTCCAAAGGTCTCTTGGGAGTGGAATCACATTTTATGGAAGTGATTTCAATTACAGGACAAATCTCGATCGGATGACTGGTAGGTAAGACAGATTCTTTTGGGATATTCACCTCAACTCAGAGATCTTGGAGAGGTTGAGACAAAATACTTGGATAGACAGGTTCATCATTGTCTAGAGGTAAATGAGAAACGATCTCAAATTGTGAAGGAATAAACCCATTCCTAAAAATAAAATTCTTCCAGGTATCCCCTATGTTCAGCAATTGGGCATTCACTAAAATGCGAATCAAACCATGATGGAACAGCCTGTATTCAAGGTTAGGGTTCTGCCTCTGGTAGAACTTAGATATTTTTTAAAGGCTCTTGAGAAAATTAAAAGGAAAATTCAACTTGAACCCTAGGAAAATCATCAGCAATCATATGTGAAACAAAAACACTAGCCCATAATGCCCTTCACAAGTAATAATTTTTTTTATTACCAACAGTAAGTCATGCCAGTGGGTTTTAAACAACTGTACAGGCATACCTTTCACATTGTAGCGAGATCTTTTGGAGACCAAAACGGAATGCCACGGTATACCATATATATTCAAATTATTAAACCATCAATCACCTTCTTGTGACAAACCAGTTGCCTCAGCTATGGATTCCTCGCTCACCTACAACTGAATGTCACCTACCTTAGCTTTGGTTTCATCGAAAGTTTTAGAAAAATCTTGTGCAACCTATAGGTTGAAACCCTCAAAATACTGAATGAATTTTACCCAAATGAAATAGACTAGGTTGCCTACAGCATCATCATGACATAATAATACTTGTGAGCCATTCAACTCCACTCTAACCACAAGGTCCATCAACTTGCGAACAATGTACTAGAAGACGCAAAACAATGGAGTCTATGCTCAAACAAACCCCAAAAAATAAATGGTTGAGTTTTCATGGCTAACGGTGGACCGCAAACTAAGGGCTCAAAGAGACACTACCATGATTTCCACCCCGAGACTTGATTAACCACATAGAACTAGAGGACTCAAAACTCAAAACCCACTTTGTTTTCTAAAACCTACTCGTTGGTCACGAAGGACCATCCTGAAGACGAAATGAGTGCGGTTATTAATGAACATGATAGAGAGACGATAATTTCATTGAATGAGCACTAACCATGTCATAAGTTGACAAGACAGTGACGAACAACCCATCATAACATTCAAATCATATGGTGGGGGAAAAACACATAACCAAAATTCGCAAAGGATAAGAAATGCATTAAAACTTTGAAAATTTGTTTAATAACAAGCTCGAATAAATAACACATCGATTTGGTTTTTTCCCTAAGTTATCAAATTATTGTAAAATTTTTAACATGGTTGCACATTCACCATTGAAACATATTCTAAATGCTTTATGATTCTAGATTTCCAATAAATCCAAATAGTTTTTTCAATTACACAGGGTGAACACCTTAAGGGTTTAGTCAATGTCCTTGTGAAAATATTTCAATTTCATGCTTTCCAGTCATGAAATTGAAATGGGTAAACATGTTTTCTATCAACGAAATAAATTCAAAACAACTAATCAACAAAAGTAATCACCACAAACAATCAATTATATCGTATATACATGCTAAGTAGTGGGTACAAAATTCTCTCTTTGCAATTTTGTGTTTCAAAAAATTGAAGAAACGAGATGGTAGTTTGGATGCCAACAATGGTGCCCTAAAGAGACACAGGATTTGATGATTCCAAGGGTTGGTTCCTTGAAGAAGGGGATTTGTGTCTCCTAGATTTGGTGCTCTAAAAAGGATTGGTGTCCTTCACTATTCTTCATAAAATCCTTGTAGTTCCTATTAATTATACTTATATAATTGATTTTACAAACAAGTCCATTGTTGATCTATTTTGGTATTTAACAAAATATAAAAGTAACTCCTAATTATTGAAAAAGGGTAATACATATTCACAACCCCCCAACCCCCCCACTCAGTATTCCAACAATTGGTATCAAAGCAAGTGCCTTCAACACAGTCTAACAACTTGAAGGTAGATTGTGAAGATGTATCAACAAGAGTGAATGTCTAACAACAAAGCACCATTGTTCAATGGAGGTGGATCTTGGTTTTGATATTTGGCAATCTATTGTAGATGGTTACACTACACGAACTACTCCACCCAAAAATGTTGTAGTAATGCAAATATGCAATGACAACTCAAGAGAAGCTAATGCAATTCTAGGAGGGTTGACAAATTCTATATGTGTGAAGGTTATGCATTGTAAGTGAGACAAATAAAATGGGACAAATGGAGGTTGTATATGAAGTAGATAGAAAAGTCAAGGAAGCCAAACTGCAGACCTATAGAACTCAGTTTGAAAATATGAAAATGAAAGAAGAAGAGAACATTATTGAATACGTTCATAGGGTAGATGAAGTGGTTAATACAATCAAAGCAGTAGGAGAAGAACTTACAGATAAACCTATTGTGCAAAAGATACTAAGGTCATTACCTATGAGATATGATGCCAAGATTTATACAATTGAATACAGGCCTGATCTTGACACACTCACAGTTGATCATCTTCATGGATTTTTTACAGCATATGAAATGAGAACAAGGAATGATAAATCATCAAAAAGAGAAAAAACCTTTAAAGCATCTAAAAAAAAAATGAGGCAGGATAAAAAGACCAATGATTAGTTGTAAAATATATATGATGAGGAAAATACCAACTTCGTAAAGAAACTCAAGAAAGGGACAAGGGAATACAAAGCAAAGATTCCTCTAATATGTTTCAACTGTGGAAAAATTGGACACTTTGCCAATAAATGTCCCTATCCTAAGAAGGAGGAAACTGATGATGAAAGAACCTTCAAAACTCAAAAGAAAGGAAACATTAATAATAAAAAGAAGTTATACAATAAAAAGAAAATGTTATTTACCCAAGAAGACAGTAGCTCATCAGATGAAAATGAAGAAGATGAAACCATGGATGATTTTAGGGGCTAAATTTCGCTCATGGGCTAATTTTCCATGGTTTTTCCAAAAATGAGATTCGCTATTTTAAAAATGATTCGTCCAAATTCTATAGGATAAAATTATTTTACCTTAAAAATCGCCAAAATTTTATAAAACCTATATTAAATCCTTGGAAATTTGAATATTTTTACAAAAATATCGCTAAACATTTATAGTTGGCATATGAAGGATTAGAAATATTCGCCAAGGTTTCTACATTTTAAAATAAATTTCCATCCTTAAAATCATCCCTTGATGAAACAAAGCTTCTATTTATGGGAATAAAAAGCTAAGATGATAAACATTCAAAAGTTGAAGAAGAAGTGAACTTCGAAGAAGAAATACTTAGTGTAATTGAAGAACTAAGAAAAACCAAAAAAGAAAATAGGGTACTAAGGGAAGAGCTTCTAGAGATTAAAGAAGATACTAAATCAAGAGAGAGGGAAGTTTCCAAATCCATCAAAGAGCCAGAAAAGGCCATCAATGATTTGAAGTCCCAGCTCCTGGAAGCTAATAAAATTAAAGAAGTCATTTTACAACAACTTAATGATAAAAAACAAGTATGTGAGAAACTAGAAGTTGAGATTAAGCTACTAAAAAGTGAAATTGAGAAAGAAAAGAAGGGATCACAATTTAGAAATGGTTCAAATATATTGGATGAAATTATTAGTAGTCAAAGGCAACCAAACAAAAAGAATGGTTTGGGATACACTCAATACTCAACTTCTACATCACAAGGATCTATCAAAAAACCAATCAGTTACGCAGATGCTCTGAAAAACTTGTTAAGAAAAAAAGATAATAAGGAAAAGATGATACCATTCAAAACTGTTACACATAAACATAAATCAATACTACCTACTAGAGTAAAACATGACAAGAAAAATACAATCATTAGAAGGAATCCCCCTAAATATGTATTTATTGGATATTGTTACTCTTGCAATAATTTTGGACATAAGGCAGTACACTGCAAAGCTTATGGAAAATAGAATTGTAGAAATATCCAAAGATATAAGAATAATAAGTACAATACAGAGAAGAGAAACTATAACTCATTTTCTCCTTTGCAAGAATTCAATAGTGAATGCCAAAAATGCAACAACTATGGTTATATAACTAGTGAATGTAGATTGCCAAATATGATAAAAAAACAAATATTTACCATAATAAAAAAGAATGGAAGAAAAAGAAAATAGAGTGCAATGCAGCCCTATATGCAAGAAAACAAGGATTTCAGTGGTATATAGATAGTGGATGTTCCAAACACATGACTAGAGATCAAAGTAAATTTCCCAAGTTAAATAAGAAAGGAAAAAGAAAAGTAACTTTTGGAAATAACATGTCAGCCAAGATACTGAGAAAAGGCATTGTTAGTTTAGGAAATAATAAAACCAAAGTAGAAGATGTACTTATGGTAGAAAATCTCAAACCAAATCTCCTAAGTGTAAGTCGGACATGTGATCAGGGTCACATGCTTACTTTTGATTCTCAAAAACGTGAGATCATAAAAAAGGACACTGAAAATCTAGTGGCAGTTGCACCAAGAACATCTAACAATGTGTACATCCTTACTATAGAAGAAGAAGAAAAATGTTGTTTAAGACAAGTAGATGAAAACTGGCTATGACATAGAAGGTTGAGACATTTAAGATTTGATAACTTGATCAAAACCAATGAGAAAAAGGCAGTTAGGGGCCTACCAAAAGTGATTAAGCCTTCAGATTCTATTTGTAAAGATTGCCAAATAGGAAAGAAAACAAGAGTTAGGTTCAAAACAAAAGAGCATTCCACAACAAAACCATTAGATATTATTCACATAGATCTATGTGGACCAACTAGAACCAAAACTGCTTATGATGAACAATATTCTATGTTGATTGTTGATGATTACAAATGATTGACGTGGGTATTCTTTCTAAAAGAAAAATAATAAGCCTTTGAGGAAGTTAAAATATACAAATCCCTTGTAGAAAATGAAACATATCTCAAAATTAAATGTCTGAGATCAGACAATGGAGGATAATTCACCTCTAAAGAGTTCATTCAATTATATGAAAATCATGTTATCAAAAGATAGTTTTCAACTCCTAGGACTCCTCAACAGAATGGAGTGGTAGAAAGGAAAAACATAACAGTTCAAGAAGCTGCAAGAACCATGCTAAATGAAGCCAAGCTTCTAGACAAATTCTAGAGAGATGCAATCTACACAACAGTCCACATACTTAATAGAGCTCAGTTGAGACCCAGTGTTAGGGACCTAAC
>JASDQU010372727.1:61786-84016 GCA_032191745.1 Picea mariana
AACGCACTTAAAAGTTGTAAAAGAATATTCAGATACATTCAAGGCACCCTAGAATTTGGATTACAATATCCAAAAACTAAAGAATTCAATCTAACTACATATACCGATGCAAATTAGGCCGATGGCATAGATGATAGGAAAAGCACCAATGGAGGAGCATTTTTCTTAGGAAAAATCTTGATAGCATGGTTAAGCAAGAAACAAACATCTACATCACTCTCTACAGCAGAGGCATAATACATTACTAATGCATCCTACTGCACACAAGTTCTTTCGACGAAGAAAACTTTAGAAGACCTACAAATAAGATATAATAATCCCATTACTATTAACTTTGATAACACTAGTGCCATAAGTATCTCTAAAAATCCATTCATGCATTCTAAAACCAAAGACATTCCAATTAAATATCATTTCCTAAGAGATCATGTTACCCAAAAAATAATTAAAATAGTGTATGTAGACACAAAAGAACATATTGCAGACATTTTCACAAAACCTTTTCCCGAGAGTACTTTTGAAAACCTTGTGTGTGCAAGTTGAAAAAGGCCCTGTATGATCTTAAACAAGCCCCTAGAGCATGGTTCTCTAGGCTTGATCAGTACCTACAAAAAWAAGGATATACGATTGGGACTACTGACAACAACTTATACATAAAAATTGAGGATAAAAACATGATTGTTGTGGTGTTATGTGTACATGACATCATATTTGGGAGTAATCTCACTACACCCTAGAATTTGGATTACAATATCCAAAAACTAAAGAATTCAATCTAACTACATATACCGATGCAAATTAGGCCGATGGCATAGATGATAGGAAAAGCACCAATGGAGGAGCATTTTTCTTAGGAAAAAKCTTGATAGCATGGTTAAGCAAGAAACAAACATCTACATCACTCTCTACAGCAGAGGCATAATACATTACTAATGCATCCTACTGCACACAAGTTCTTTCGACGAAGAAAACTTTAGAAGACCTACAAATAAGATATAATAATCCCATTACTATTAACTTTGATAACACTAGTGCCATAAGTATCTCTAAAAATCCATTCATGCATTCTAAAACCAAAGACATTCCAATTAAATATCATTTCCTAAGAGATCATGTTACCCAAAAAATAATTAAAATAGTGTATGTAGACACAAAAGAACATATTGCAGACATTTTCACAAAACCTTTTCCCGAGAGTACTTTTGAAAATCTTCGGCAAAAATTAGGAGTAATTCAAAAACCTCATTAAAAACCATAAAAATTGTATCAGAAGGGGAACATGGTCAGGGGGAGCATTTCCATAGGGGGAGTGAAGAAATATCCCCTCTGCCATTGTTGTCAAAGGGGGAGGAAATTGATAAGGGCAAAAATTTAAAAAAGAAAAAGGTCGACATCAATGCCTAAGGGGGAGATTGTTGGACATATTGTCATTGATGTGTTGTCATTGATGTCAATAGCTGATGTCATTATGATGTGATGATGAGTTGTTATGAACAACATGCAGAGGAATCTACCTAAAGATCGAGAGAGGTAGCGTATTAGATTTTCCGAGATCAATGCAATGGAAAAACACCATTGGGATCGAATTCCCAATAGATCAATGATCTCGATCAATTAGAATCCAAGTACAAAACCAAAAATCTAAGAAGGGAAAGAGCATTGCAGTGATGATGGTTTCTTATGAACAACTTGAAGAGGAATCGACCAAAAATCTCATAAGGGAAAGCACATTGCAGAAACGTGATCATGATTGAAATCCCCACAGTAAAACTACAAAAGAATCGAGGGAGAATCTTGTCCAATGATGTATATTTCAGGACAAACCAAGACCATTAGATATGGGAGTTACAAAGGAGGACCTTCAGTCAACATTTGACTAATTCCTGACCGTAAGATCTTAGTAATGGAAGACCAATGACGGGGAACCATTGCGGGATGCAAGGGTTGGAGTTAATGATCGTGCAAGTTTTGGTTCGGAAATAGACATCGACCGTCGATCGTCACCTACCAATAGATATATGGTTGGCATCAGTTCCACTAACCTGGCAACCTGGAGCCCCAAAGTCACGAACAACTGAAATCTTGACAACCGTTGGATCATGTTGAGATTTTCGCGTCAAAGATGGATTGTTAGATGAAGTCAAGTTACTCGAGGTTTATTCATGGAATCTCACTTCAGGAGAATTGGGAAGTGGGATCAAATAGAACAAAGTCTCGAAGGCCGAAATAAATCTAGACCATTGATCTAGAACTGATTAAAGTCGTTGGATCAAGGATTCACGAGATCCCGAATAGCCGAAATCCCGAAAATCGTTGGATTGTGTTAAGCTTTTACCATCAAAGATGGAGCATTATATGAATTCAAGTTACTTGAGGTTTAGTTGAAGAATTTCACTTTTTGATAATTGGGAAGTGTGAGAGAATAACCCAAAGTCCTGAAGGCCGAAATGAATCTAGACCATTGATATAAAACTGATCACAGTCGTTGGATCAAGGATTCATGATATCCTGAATAGTCGAATTCTCGACAATCATTGGATCATGTTAATATTTTCACGTCAAATAAGGATCTTTAGATGAAGTCAATTTACTCAAGTTTTATTAGGGGAATCTCACTACAAGAGAATTGGTGTTATGAGGAAAATCTTTCTATGGCTAGGGTAAACCACAACAGACGGAAATGACTGTAGAAATCAACTCTCTTCTCAAGTATGATACAAAAAAAAATATGCTAGAAAGACAAGATAAAAGGCCTACCTCATCCATATGTTCTATGAATTCTACCATTGAGCACTTGACCCAAAGAAATATACCTTCAACTAGTTCTCAACAACCAAGCAAAGCAATAATATGGTTATAACAAATTATGTTAGTGCATTCGATAGGATAATCCATTAATAAACATGACAAAGATGCCCATGGAATAATAATTCAAATATTTGCAAGATATCAATTGGATGGGAAAAGAGTATTTCTATTAATATATGATCAACATAAGTGAAAATGTTATAGACTTCTGTGTCGGCATGGTTTGGAACTGTGAAACTAAGTTCCTTCCAGCTAGGCCTCCACCACTCCAATCCTCCACCAAAGGCAAGCTCATAAGAGAAAAACAATGAGGTTCTCCATCAATAAGGGAAGAGCTTAAGGGATGAACATTGTGTTCAGACTTAAAGGACAAAGGGATACAGACTCAATATGAAGTAAATAATTTCTCCAGAGTAACTTTTCACTCAAAATTGAATTCTTTCTCCTCTTTCCATAGCTCGGAATTGGCCCATTTATAGCCTTCAAAATGGAACTGAAAGGCCGAGTCAGAACGTTTCCAGTATATGGAAGGCCAAGGATCATAGATCTCCTATCGTGACATGGAAACCTGACATTAATTTTCATTTTCTATCACAAATCCCGATGTACGTGGGTTGTAGTGGAACAGCCTGTGTATACGCATGTTGTATAGTAGGAAAGATGAGTACATGTGGAAAAATATGTATTTTTGTCTCTGGATTTTATAAACAGGGATGATAAGTCTACATAGGGAAATGGAATACGACCTTCTTTGCAATATTGCATAGGGTGAGGCAAATCTTGCTATAACAATTGGGAAGTGGGAAAAGTGAACAACCCGAAGTCTCGAAGGATGAAGTGAATCTATACCATTGATCTAGAACTGAAAACAGTCGTTGGATCAAGGATTCAAATGAACCTACGACCGTTAGATCCAGGAGGAGGACATGTGACACATCAGGCAATCCACGTTATTAAATACCACGTCGGAAAGGACACTTGGAGCAATCAAATGGTGACAAGTGTCAAGGTCTAGTTGGAAGTTTAGGTACACATAAGTCACAAATATAAGTGACATGTGGAAACCACTCGGTCAGTGCCAAGTAAGCAGTGAAATTAGCAAGTTACGTCACTCTATGAGTTTTTCCTTTGGGGTAAACCAATAACTACTCGAAGCGTCGAAGGTTAAAGTCAATGCTAACTATTGATCTAAGATCCTTTGGATTCTCACATGACTGTTAGATCAAAACATATTGGAAATATGATGTAAGCACTCTCATGTTGACCACTTCGGTGATGACCAACTTCGGTGGAAATTGGAACAACAATTACCTGGACCTTCAAACCCCCGAAGTATTGAAGTCCCCAAGTAAATAGTGGACATCCATATCAATATTTGATTATCTCATAGGCGTTGGATAAATCAGTGGAAGGATAGTGTAAATATCAAAGATAGACCATTGATTTGGTTCCAGGAATCATGTTAACCATTATATCAATCCTTGTGAGAGATCAAAACTTTGGAAGACTAGAAGAAAGAGAAAATGCACGAAGTTCAAAGTTTGGAGGACTAAGTTCCATCCCCCAATCATAGGTTACAAAAACATAAGCCATGAAGCGCTCAGAACATCACTTAAATTTATAATCCCGCGGTTTTTCACATATGGTCACATGTAAATGGTTTGAAGGAAGGACCTCTCCAGAATTCGATTTCTACAATATTTGCATAGACATGGAATCGATTTAAAAATGAAATCGATCCATATCAGTGATCGGTTTATGAAAATCACTCTAATTAATTTTAAAATCCTTCATGATAATGTTTGAATAATAATGAAGAAAAACAAACATTATTTTTGTTAATCTAAATAAAGAGGTGTGATGGTCCAAACAAAGGGAGACAATGATTCATAGCTCACACCTATTGGGTGACTATCTAAGAAAGGAAGAACGGTGAAGAAGAAGTGTCTTTGTAGTCCAGATCAGAAGATCGAAATAGCAATAGAGTCCAAGAATAAGACCTGATGATTCTTATGAAGTGAGGGTGGAAGGGAGGAGCACGAAAGGATTCATATCCTTTAATAAGTAAGTGTAATTTAAGGGAGTTGGTGTTTCCTGGGTTTGGTACCCTAAAGACAAGGGATTTGGTGCTTCCTAGGGTTGGTGCCCTAAATAAACAAGGGAGTTGATTCTTCCTAGGGTTGGTGCCCTAAAGAAGGGGATTTGTGTCTCCTAGAGTTAGTTCTCTAAGAAGAATTGGTGTCCTTCACTATTATTCATAAAAGCCTTGTAATTCATATTAATTATACTTATATAATTGATTTTACAAACAAGTCTATTGTTGATCTATTGTGGTAATTCAAAAAATATAAAAGTAACTGCTAATTGTTGAAAAAGGGTAATATTGATTCGCCCCCCCTCTCAATATTCCAACAGCTTCTACTACTATGAGGACTTATGTAATTGATTTGTATAGTTTCTGGATATATGCTTGGGTTTTCTATGCTATATGTTCAACTTTTTCATTCTCCTTAAGGGATTTCCTGACCCTTTCCTCGGCCTTGGCTTTATCATTCAGTGCCTCCTCAACCTGGTTTTCAACTTCCTTATATTTTTTAAGCACAGTGTCATATTGTTTCTACAACTAAGTCCTTTCATCCATTATTCTCATGCGCTCCTAATGTGCTTTCTCTCCTCTATTCTTAATTTATTGCAACATGCCTACCTTCAAGTCTTGTAGTCTTCGTATCGACAACCTCGATACAACTAGGTTCAGATGTCTTGTTGCATTTACATGTTGCTACAACTTGAACATCATAAATTCCAGTGCATATGTCTCAAGTTGTAGTATTTTGTGTCTGACTGTTAACTGGGTGAAGAGAGAATGCACACTTTATGTTTCCTTTCCTGGAATATTGGATGGTCCTTCATTGGTCCTACGCTCTTTGGTGATGCTCATTGCTTCCAACATCTGCTGAAGTGCTTCCAATTGATTCTGCATTCTTTGTTTTTCTTCTTCTTGCTTCCTTGTTTCCTCCTCCATTATTTATTCTGTGTCATCCTGTACCTGGTAGCCTATTCTATCCATATCCTCATTCATTAAAGTATATATTGGGGTTTCCTTATGCACTTTAGCCTTCTTGCGCACCCCTCCTATTGGTTCTTTCCCTTTATCCTTTCATTTTTTTTATTGTTGTGGGGATTGTCGTCTAATATTCTGTTGCAGATGGATCAAGCCTATCTCCTGTGCCATTATTCCGATCATTTCCCTGCTCATGATCTCGTTCCTCATCACTTTTATCTTTCTCTTCTTTCACTTCTGGTTGTCCTGTTTTCTCTGCTGGGTTTTTCCATCCTTCTTCCCAGTCATTCACTATCAAACACATGTCCTTTGTTGTTAACCTATAACTAGTTGGCAACCACTGGCACGTTGTATCCTTCTTGGCCTACACATATCAGTGGTGTATGTCTACTTTAAACCACACAATATCCTTATATGTTTCTACCATCTCTATTGATATGCACAGTGTATTCTCAATTAAATTCTTGATATTACCCAAGTATACAACGAATGCAACATTATTGTCACGTTGTCTTCTATTTTTGGGTGTCTTCAATAAGTTGGAATATCGTGCGACCATACCCCCTCTATTATATGTTCTCATGCAATGATAGTAACCTAGTTCCATCCACCTGATCAGCGCAATCAGAATCAACAACCATGAATAATGGAATTATGTGACCATTTCCTTGGCCTCAGTATAATCCGATGAAAACAAGTTCACCAAGAATGTGGCCCAGTGCATCTAAACCTCTACAACACATTTCTATGTCATTGAAATGACTACAGCTGGTACTTCATCTTTGCAACACTTGTGCAACATCTTGTAGGCCAGTACCTGTGTCGAAAATATCAAAATGTCATCATTGATGTTTTTGAAATCCATCCCCCTCTTTCCCCTGATTGTCTAGAACTTTTCCTTCATCAATTCTGAGAGGTCTCTCTCTCCTTCCTTTTTGAACAATAGGACTAAATCCTTGTTGGATTTTGGAATTTCAATAATACGATCAATCAGTGAAATGTCAATTGACACTAGGGAATCAAACCATAGTGTCCCCCCATGAACATGGTTTGGCAGAAACTTCATGCATGCATTAATATTTAATCTTCACCCAAAATGGGGAATCTCCAATAGGTTCAATATTCCTACTGTCTCTAATCCTATCTCCCACTCCTGTGTCTCTAGCAGGATTTGTCTTATGCCTAGGATGCTCCCAATGTGAAATTAATTTTCCGTTGAAAGATCCATGAATTTTTGTTCATCAGTGATCTCATGATCCATGAACTTAAGGGCTGCAACTTTTCCAAGCATACCCCCTTCAATTCTTACACTAGGCAGAAGCGAACGGGTACTTCCCATTGTTGGGTATGTGTATTGGTGGTGCACCATCCATCCTTGGTGGAAGATAGGCTTTGTGGAAACTTTCCTATGATGCCGAAGTCGAGGCTCTGACTACTTCCTAAACCTTTGGTGTCTCTACTGGTCATTTTTCTTGTTTTCGTTTTGCTATAGATGGTGCTCCAACATTGAGTGGGACCATTCATATTTTGTGATGGATTATTGGACTACTTTTGTGTCTGTTCTCTGGTAGTTGTGGCTTGAATCTGGTTCTCTCATATTCACCCTAGTTCACTCTTTTTTTCTCTCTCTTTCATGAAAAAATGACTTACACTTAACGACCTTTTCCAATTCGCCACCATGGTCGATGCATTTTTAAATAGATGTTTATTTATTACCAAATATGCCATTTGATTTTTCCCTCGTACTGCCAATATGTCATAATATCCAGATTCTTTTACCATTTGATATTATACAACACCTTTATGACCTGTCACTCCCACATCATAGCCATCATTTATTTGCTTTAATGTTTTTAACGGTCTTGTCATTTCCACACTGCAAAACAGTTATTGTTGTTGCATCTGTGTTCTTCACAGTCTTTCTCTTCTATGTATTACTTTGTAAATTGGCACGGTTCTATTCTAATGTGTGATAACCATGCCTTCTGTGTGGATTTTTATAGCTTAGTACTCTATGATATTTTTGTTTTGCTATATGTACTTTTTATTTGATTTTCTTCTCTTTTCTACTTTTTATTTGTTTTTCTGTGTTTTTCCTTCATAATATAGTATAGCTACTATGATACATGTGTTATGGCACAACCCATATTACTACACATATTGTTTTTTGTCTCTATAGAGTTTCATCCAACTTCCATTCAACATTCCTCCCAGGACTTCTCCATTTAGGGTTTTTGTTGACCAAACTTTTTTCACCTATATGTTCCCTCTCCTGGAACAATAAAAAAAAATGATATTAGAAGATGAATATTTTTGAACTATTATATGTTCATTGCATATCCATTGGTATCATCTTCGCCATGCATTTCCCAGAATCAAAATCAGAGTCTCCATGACCAAGATACACATACTTTTGTCCAGAAGTCCAATGGAGGTATTACAAGAAGAAATATGAAAAATGTTCTAAGTAACATGTTCCCTCCTCTCCTTTCCATTCACCTCTATTCATTCTCTCATTTTATACTTAGTCATTTTCCCCATTGTCTCATTATTTTCATATTCCCCTTACCATCCTCCACACTTAACCATTTTTCCTTATTCCTTTCCATGTTCAAATTTATTTCCATTTTCCTTTATTTTCTCATTTCTTTTTATTTTCCTTTCCATTTTCATTATCTCGTTTTTCCATTTCTTTCCTTTTCCCTTTTTTATTTTCCCAAATTTCATGTACTTCCTTTTATTTCCCATATATTTCTTTTCATTTTTTATATTTTCCATATTTTAGGTGATCCATTATATACTTTCCAGACTTAGTCTTATTTACTATGGCTTACAATGGGCTAGCCTGTTGGTGATATTTCTTAAGATTATGTTTTCCTACCATTCTCAAGACTTAATAATGTTTTTCCTATCTTCTGTTTTATGAGGAACATCTCCAAAACCCGTGAACCCACCATATTATTTTAATAATAATTTTCCTATCCTAAGTTCTATGAGGAACATCTCCAAGTGACACATGGAACTTTATTAACCAATGAGATATATCCACATGGCAGCTAAACGGATGGTGCCACATGACAACTAAATAATGGAGACATGTGGCAGCATACAAAAAAGTGACACATGGTGTGATTTTATTGGATGACATATGGTATATTCTTATTGGAAGATTGTTGGCCTATTGAGTGATGACATTTGGAAACATTTGGTTGGGTGACTCATCATTGACGGGCATATTAATGGTTGACTAGGCATGCAAAATTATTATTATATTCAACTATTTTCCAAGCGTCAAATCCTCCAAGATCCATAGTCTCCTCTCTTATTTATTTCTTGTCAAGTGTATGTTACACTTAAAATTATATACCACTAAGAATATTTTATTCTCGTACATGTGGGATAAGAATAATAAGAAAATTCTAATTTCAACAAAGGAGATCGAAATTAAATCAAGGGTCCACATTTACCAATCAAACTTGATCAACTGTGGTTGAGTCATGATCTTGCAAAGGCTGTATCTTGAGCTCACAGTGTTCGAATTGTGCAATATATGTACCGTTGGAAAGGTATTTTGATCTATAATATGTTGGTATAGGTTTAAAATGTTGAAAGTTGATACATTTTTCTCATAAATCAAAGTATTTGTAAGCTACATTTTTAATGGGTCTGTGTGACAACTCAACTTCACGAGCTCATATCTTGAGATCTGAGCGACGGATTTGGGAAAATTTTATATCGTTGGAAATATGAGATGATCAAGAGAACATAATAAGTGGTTTACATGGATAAAATGGCATTTTTCACTTTCAGAAAATTAAATTACAATCGTCCTCTTTTAGTGGAGAATTAATAAAAATTTAAAAAATAAAAGTTTAATTAAAAACTTTTATTAAAAAGGGAGAGGGACCAATTTTCAATATAATTAGATTAATGATGTGAGTTAATAAATGATTCATTAATTAAATGTAATGTTCTAAGAAAATACTTGTATGGGAATTTCTAGAAGGGAGAAACCCTAATTGCTCAAGCAGTCAGAAAATCTCTCCTTAAAAAGAGAAGAGAGTCTCCATCAAAGGTCTGATAATCAATATTGTTAGAGGGGCAGGGAAGAAGATTAGAGGAAGAATAAGGTACATCCATGGATCACAATCAATATTTTGATCAAAATAAATAAATCTCCATCTTCTCCATTTTTTTTTATATATTCTTCTGCACCACTTCTCATAGCTTTATACCTTAATCTTAGAGTTGGGCACAGGGATGAGTTGTTGAGTGTTATTCTTATATTCTTCTAAGATATTTTCTTATATGATCATGGAGAATTTTCAGCCACATATATGGATGTCGAAGATTTTTCAATCAAGAACATATTTCATGAATAAAAATATACAAATAATTGCTTCGTGGTTGATCTTGACTATATCCTGTAACTTTGAGTTTTAAGTATGATGTATTTGAGGTTGACCTATCAAATTTTGTTTTGATATTGATTGCAGTACTCTGTTAAAATTATTTGAGATGATCAAATCATTATCTCCTATGAATAATATATGGATCTATTAATATATTATTAAGAAGATTGTGTGTGATGTTGATCACAATTTAATTCTGATGTTGAATCCCTCCTTCAATATTTTTTTATTAAAAGACTTTTGTTTCATATAAAGATCATATTGGGTTATCAAAGAATCATTTTCATATAAATACAAGGACTAAATATTTGGGGTTTTCTACCTAGCACTCCCCCTAATCAAAGATATTCAAAGATATATCTTTTAGCCAAAGAGGAGAACAACCTCTCTAAAAACGAAGGGGGACTAATGTCCTCATGAGGTTTCCACTTCGGTCCTGACGGATTCAAGCATCAACAGTTTCCAACTACGCAACACATTTCTATGTGTTGAAGGGTCTAAATTTGCCCAAAAATAGTAAGGGGTTCTCCCCGGTAAGAAATCACAACTAGACCTCTCATCGTTTGGAATAGGGAACCCTTTTGGATTCTATCCCAACAACCATTGTTGGTTGGTTATACCGGTTGCATCCCGGTCCACTAATGATGGTAAGTGATGGGTGGTTATGCAAACAGAATATATAGATGAATATTATGTAAATGCAAGTGTCTAATCTACTTCTAATCTACCTTATCCTATCTAGGAGAAAACTATAGTAACAAAATGAGTTATAATGAAATTAAACTATGCACAAATCCCAATCAAGTAGCTATCATGAAGGTGCACAGTTAGAAACACATGTATACAAGTCTATAACCAAAATAGTCTAAGTCATGTTTCTACATACATTCACAACTCATTCGATTAGGACATGTAATATAAGAAATACTAACAAAATTGCAAGAAGACATATATTGTGTCAGAATAGTCCATAAGCAAACATGCTCTTACAACCCATGTGAACAAAAAACATTCTTCTTGAAATAGTTTGCAACAAAACTAAGGTACATCAAGTTCTTCTATCGATCAAAAGTTGACCCTGAGGGCTTCTATGTATTAACAATTTCAACAATAGTACATGAAAACTCTAAGGACAACTCCTCAATTTTAGTTGACACTGTATTCCCAAAGTAGTTCATAAGTGTACAATTTCTGAAGAGCCAAAATCCCTTTCTTTGGGTTCAATTCTAGTATTTCTAGAGGTTCAATGACACTTTTGGCCTTTCATCTCCCTCTGTGACCTTTCTTCTTCCAACTTTTTTCTTCATCCTTTTTTTGATGATGAGTAACAAGGACAAAAATTACATTTTGAATTTGTCTCCTAGCATTGGTTAACCATACTGGATTTTCCCCATAGCGCACCTTGTCTATCGTAATGATTGGCTTGGGAATTAGGGAATCGATAGTCGCAGGGTTCAAAATCCTTCTTCAGTAGTTTGAGCTTGGTTCCCCTCACTTCTTCCCATTACTAGAACAATCGACATCATTTTACTATTTTAGTTTCTTTAGTTGTTGATCGCATTGCAAGAGTGTGTCTCCCTCTAGGAATCAGTACCTAACACCGTTCAACATACAGTAGATGAAAGTAAATCAAAATAAACCATAAATAATAATCATTAGAATGTGTATGAATGGGAAATAAAATAATTGGAATGTCAAGTAAGCTTCCTTGGATTCAATCCCTGGTTCGTTCACTCATGATTGAGGTGTTGCATTTTTCGAGGCTGCCAACAATGTACTATAACTTCATATAAAAATAAGTATACCATTAATTAGGAATTTCTCAAATCATATAACTAGGAAGTTGTATATCTCTGAATTACCTTTCCAACAATATCAAGAACACAAAAAAAGAATGCTTGAGTCAAACGTTATGACCATTTTACAAAAGAATTTTTTTTATGTATTGAAGGAGTTAATACTAACTCCTTCAACCTATTATCAGAGGAGTTAATACTAACTTCTTCGATCTTGTATCAGAGTATTTGATGTCAAATCCTCCAAATTGCATTGGAAAAGTTGATGGTAACTCCTCTGATGCACATCGTAGGAGTTGACATCAATTCCTCTGATAGAAAGTCAGAGGAGTTAGTACTAAATCCTCTAATAGCAGGTTAGAGGAGTTAGTACTAAATCCTCTAATAGCAGGTCAGAGGAGTTAGTATTAACTCCTCCGATATAAGGTTCAAGGAGTTAGTATTAACTCCTTCGATACATTAAAAACTGGCTTTCATAAAATATTCCTAACATTTGACTCGGGTGTCCATTTTACACTTTATTTATACCGTTGGAAATTTCTTTCCAAGATATAAAACTTCCTAGCTATATGATTTGATAAATTCCTAACACATGGTATACTTGGTTTTAGATGAAGATATAGTGCATTGTTGGCAGCCTCGAAAAACACAGTACCTCAATCATCAGTGGATGAGACAACGATTGAATTCAAGGAAGCTTACTTGACATTCTAATTATTTTATTTCCCATTCACACGCATTCTAATGGTTATTCTTTATGGTTTATTTGTATTTACTCTCATCTACTGTATGTTGAACGGTGTTAGTTACTAATTCCTAGAGGGAGATGCACTCTTGGAATGCGATCCACAAACATAGAAAATAAAATAGTAAAATGATGTTGATTGTTCTAAAAATGGAAAGAAGTGATGGGAACCAAACTTGAACTACTGAAGAAGGAGTCAGAACCCTACAAATACTGATGCCCTAATTCCCAAGCCAATCATTACCACGGACAAGGTGCACTATGGAAAAAATCCATGATGGTCCACTAGTGCTAGGAGACAAATTCGAAATGTATCTACTATCCTTGTTACTCATCATCACAAAGAGGATGAGGAAAATCATTGGAAGAAAAAATGTCATGGAGGGATATGAAAGGACAAAAGTCTTATTGAACTTCAGTAAATACTAGAATTGAACCCAAATAAATGGATTTTGGCTCTTCAAACATTGTACACTTTTGAACTACTTTGGGAATACAATGTAAACTAAAATTGAGTACTTGTCCCTAGATTTTCCGTGTACTATTGTTGAAATTGTTAATACGAAGAAGCCCTCAGGGACAGCTTTTGATAGAGAGAAGAACTCACATGTGTTGTGGTTTTGCTGTGAACTATTTCAAGTATAATTTTTTATGTTCACATGGGTTGTAAGAGCATGCTTGTTTATGGACTATTCTGACGCAATATATGTCTTCTTGCAGTTTTGTTAGTCTTTCTTATATTACATGTCCCGAGTGAATGAGTTGTGAATGTCTGTAGAAACATGACTTAGACTATTTTGGTTATATACTTGTATGCATGTGTTTCTAACTATGTGCCTTCATGATAGCTATGTGATTGGGGTTTATGCATAGTTTAGCTTCATTACAACTCATTTTGTTACTATAGTTCGCTCCTAGATAGGATAGGGTATATTAGAAGTAGATTGGACACTTGAATTTATGTAGTCTTTATCTACATCTTCCAATCGCATAACCACCCATCACTCACACTTATCGATGGATCAGGCCGTAGGAAATAGAACCAACCAGCAATGGCTACTGGGAAAAAATATGGATAGGTTCGCCATTCCAAATGGTGAGAGGTATAATTGGGACTTCTTATTGGGGAGAACCCCTTACTATTGTCAGGTGAATTTAGACATGTCAACAAAACTAGCACTAGAAGGAGGTTCGGATGACAAGCCTTCCCATGTGGAGTCATTTCATTTAACTATGAACCAAACCATGGCTCCTCTTCATACCTTTGTATTGGATGACCCTTTGAGTCTTTCGAGACCCACCAGGGCAATTTCAGTCAAGGTAGTCAATCACTTGTCAAATCCCAAATTCAATGGTGAAGGATTTGTCTCTGCATTTACACATCTATAAATATTTGACATAGCTTGACAAAATATTAATATTGTACAAGAAAATGAAACATGTCGATTATTCATCCTCACATTTGAATGGAGAATTAAAGCCTGGTTTAGGACATTTCCAACAAAATCAATCCATAGATGGAAACAATTCATAGAAATGTTTATTGATTCTCATGAAACTATGTTTATGATGAACTTGTTGATGAACTAGCAGAATTATGTAGGATAAGGAATGAATCTGAGAATGATTTATTTCAAAGGGTCTTGCATATTTACTGGAGAGTTTTCCAGATGATAGAGGTTCAACAGGCTAGAGAAACAATGGATCAAAAATTTGTTATGGATCAAAGAAAAGTCAAAGCAACATTTGATAAGAAAACAAAGAAGGATATTTTCAAAGTGGGAGATCTTGTATTGAGATGGGATGCTAGAACAGAGGACAAAGATAAACATGGTAAGTTTGACAAATTATGGTATGGTCCTTTCAAAATAACGAGGGTCATGAACAACAATACCTTTCTCTTACATAATTTGGATGATACTAAGATTTTAGGAGGCCCAGTAAATGGGAGATTCCTAAAGTGTTATTTTCTTTAAGATTGGTAAAAAAGGTTTAGTTTGTACAGTAGGTTTTCTTTTGAACCCAAATAAAGACTTCATATACCCAATGGAATTGTTTCTTTACAGTTTGTGGTTTTAAATAACGAATGAAAGAACAAGGAAATAAAGAGAATTAGAAGCATATGAAGGCATTGGTCTGCAATTCTTAAAGCTTCCTCACTTTATCCCCAGAAGGAGCCGGTGTTAGTCTCTAACTTTGTTTTTTATTAAGTGAGTGTGCCTAGTTCATGTCCCCTCCTTTTTTATGATTTTCTGTCAAAACTTTTTTTTTACCTCTTGGCTTGAAAGATTATTTTTCAATCTTTATTGCACCTTTTAAATGACTTTTGAGGTTTTTAAGTTTAGGATTTGATATGATAAAATTTTTTCACATCACTTGTCGATTCATTATTTAATTTTCAAATTTTTCCAAGTCAGAAAAGGCGCTACAGGAATAGCGCTATCCCTACAACGTAGGGAATAATCATTGTTTTGCATGTGCCACCCTGCCCAAATCATGTCATATCATTTCAAATCATGATTAAAGGATCTGCATGCCTCTTTATGATCTATTTCAGGTTTTTATTTTTATGATAACAACTATATACCAAGGATTGATTTGTACTCGCCATACCTGCATCAAATCAACACGTCTAATTATCATGAATGAAATCATCACCTTTCTATTTTAGTATGTCAGTTATTTTGTGTAGGGATTGTAGAAAAAGACATAAATTCTAGTTCTTAACATCCCATGGGAATTGAATAGTCAACCATATATCTTCTCAGATTTGTTTACAGAATCATATTAGCGGTATGGCACCCAAAAAGAGTGGACATATAATCAGACTAGAGCCTGAAGGAATGGAATTTCTCGAAGCATAACCTCAGATGGTGCAGAAATTCAAGGATGTTGGTTGGTTCAAATTTTTCTCAGCCTTTCAGGGGCATGGCGAACAGATCTCGATGGCGTTTGAACATAATTTTGATGGCTTCGAATATTTAGTTGGGAAACTTATGATGCATGTGACTAAACATTCTATTGCTAAAGCCTGCATATTGTCAGAGTATGGGGAAAGATGGTGGAAGAAGGAGAATGTGGTCGTGGCATTTGTAAATCAATTTCTAATTCCAAAGAAGCAAAACCTAACTGGAACAAGTGAATACCACACAACTGGGTAAGGAAAGAATGTCACACTGCTTGTTAATTATCCATAGGTACATTACATGTGAAGGCAGGTTTTCCTTGGTTTATCTCTATCATATCATACTGTTGATTCACATAAATGGTGATTATCCTCTTAACTTACCCTATTTTCTGTTAAAATTTTTATCCAATATGTGTAAGAGGGTCCAATCTCATCTTGCTGCAGATAAAGGCAGTCTCTTTCATCAGGGTTTGATTACAACATTGGTAGTCTTCTCCTTAAATGAAGTCCAAAGATATTTGGATTGGTTAATCCAGTCCTTAAAACCAGATTTATAGTCAACTAAATCCAAAATTGTCAAGTGGAAGAAACCAGGCAAACAGAAACATACTTCTTAAGCCACCGAAGTCTTTATAAAAGAAGAGTCACTTGCATCTAGGGTAGCTTGGGATGGAAAGAGAAAAATGCAAACCCAACCCACAATTGGTGGTTTTCCTGTAGGTGAAGATCATGAGAAAGGTACTACTATTCAAGCTAAGAAGCCTAAAACGAGTGAAGAAAATGACATCTATCCTAATCCAAATATAAAGAGGGAAAATCATGAATATAAGGATTTCACTACAAGCCCAATTTATACTCCAGTCAAACAGAAAAAACAAGCTACAGGTAAGAAGAATGCAAAGGGTAAAAAAAGAGAAAAAATAAAACACCTATACCTAAATTCTGTAGGAGGAATTTCACCAGAGCTGCCAATAAATTTAGATTGAATTCAAAAACAATGTTTCATCCTTCCATCAAGAAGGATAATCTTATAATTATAGAAGATAATTCATAGGATTCTAAGAAGGGGATCAAAAATAAGGCAGTGGCATCGTATTTACACAGAACTGAGAAAGAATATGAAGAGTTGAGGAAGAAACAAGAAAATGGAAATAAAAATGCTCAGTAATCTAGAAGACTTGTGACCAGAGAAACCAAAAAATCAGCTCCAATATTTGAATCTTTGTTTAAAGGTACATATGTAGTTTATGATGACAGAGATGATGTTTTTGTAGAGCTAGACCAGATGCAAGACCTTCCAGAAAACATCGATTTTTATAGAACTAAGGATGAAGATCTTAGTTATGGACTATCTTCAAAATATGTGATTAAATTAATAAAACCTCAAGCTGCTATAGATCTAAATTTACCTGCCCCTGTAGAGGAATATCCAAAATTTAAAGTTAAAGCAAGGAAGGAAAAAGACAGAGTAAAGGAGTTGCAGAGTATGATAAAGCAATTCAAGAAAGAAAAATATTTAGTTGAGAAATGGAATGTCAAACAACAAGAAAAGATATAGGAGTTTAAAAGGAAAAGAAAAGAATAGAAGGCACTGCTTAAAGAGGTAAGAGAATCCAATTTCAGGTTATATTGGCATAATGTTGTTGTGTTAACAACTGAGCTTAAACAGAGAGACACCAGTGCTAGTGCACTCATCATACCATGATGGTTCATGAAGAATTTTTCTTCAACTTTTTATTGTTCAATGATGTTGCTCAAAAAGTAAAAATGAAAAGTTTGATTCCTAATGTTTAGATCAAATGAAACTTTTGATATCTTATATGGAACAATTCAGCAAGTTATGGTTCCAATTTTTGTGGGATTTTCCAGTTTTTGTAAGGTTATTTCCTGATCTATATTTGGATTGGTTGTTAATCCTTCTACTATATAGGCATTATAAGTGATCGTTAGAGATAATTTTCCTAGGAAATAGGCATTGACAAGATCCTATTACAAAACTCTAAACTAGAAAATAGGATCTACATGAATACTCTGTGTACCTTAAATAAACATAAGAAAGTTTGTATGAAGGTCAATAAGTTGGGCATTCAGGGACTTATTTTGTAAAAATCCACTGTAAGACAGTTTGTATTCCATATTGATACTAAATGGCAAAGGCATGTTGATGGTCAAATCTTCTTTCATATCTTATTCTATTTCTTTTCTTACTTGAAGTCATTTTTTCTATTGCAATGAATTTGATTTCTTGATCTTAATTAACACAGTGAAAAATTTGTTCTCCTTGTTTATTATCAAGATTTCCTTCAAGTACATGTTCTTGTTTCTCAATGATATTTTGAAATAAGAAATCTATATGGAGTTGACAAATTAGATACTCTCATATATCCCCTTCTTCATTTACATTATTATTTGATCTATTAAGGTGTTTGTCATTTAATAAATTAGTGGGATTTTTTCTTGATTTTACATTGAGTTATATATTTATTTGAATCCTTGAACCAAATTTCAAACACTCTCTAAAAACCTATTCATATAACCCTTAAAATACTGTTGCAATAACCTGATGATGCCCTAGTTTTTCCTCTCATAGTCAAGTGAAACTTTAGGGACTAATAGGTGGTATAACACTTCCTTTCATACTGCAAAAAAAATGACACCATTTATGATGCTTTATGGATATCACCCACCATCCATCACTTATTCTCTAAAAGAAAAATCTAAGGTTCAAGCAGTGGAAGATCACATCAAACATCAAGAACAAGTTCTCCAACTCTTAAAGGACAACCTGACCATGGCACAAAATCCCATGAAACAATAAGAAGATCAACATCGTAATGAAATAAGTTTTGAAGTAGGGGATTGGGTATTTTTAATACTAGTGCCATATAAACAGATGCCCCTCAAGCAAGCTAAGAAGGATCACAAATTATCACCTAAGTACTATGGACCTTATAAGGTGTTGCAAAAGATTGGTACTATGTCATACAAATTAGAGATGCCTACATATTCGCGAGTACATCCTATTTTCCATGTTTCATGCTTAAAGAAGGTTATAGGTGACAAGATCCCATTTAAAACTATATTTCTAGAACTTGACGAGGAAGGAAAAAACATATTGGAGCCTGAAGCTATCACTGACACAAGAATTCGCTAGTTGAGGAATAAATCAATTTCAGAGTATCTCATTAAGTGGAAGAAACTATCTGCTAAAGATTCCATGTGAGAGGATGAGTATTTTATACAGAAGCATATAGAACTACTCAAGCGTTGAGGAAAACACTTGTCTGAAGGGGAGGGTAGTTCTAAGCCCTAATTCATGGCACATTAACCCTTAATTGGGACAATTTACATTAGTTTTGTTATTTTATTTATGTCGGCTTGGGTCCATTAGTTGTAATTATACCTCCTAGTCTCCTATATATACCAAGGAGACATTTTCATTTGGAATCATCTTGTATTTGTGAATTCATATGATGTATAAGGAATTTTCCCCCTCGAAGAAGCTTATTATCTGAATTTATCTCTTTGTCAAGGCATAGAGTACTTATTCTGAGGTTTTTATGCTATTTTGATATTTGGTTCTTAACACTCAATTAGTGTTAGGTTTTGGAGCTTGTAGAAAATTCTTGAAATTTTACCCATGGATAGCCCCACATGTGTAAGTAACGAGGGATGACATGGATACAACTCAGTACCATGGTGGTCAATAAGATAAGTCAACTTGTTGGGGGACTAACTTCTACATACAAGCTCCAATTGAGGTAATTTTCACACCATTGGAAAGGTCTTGGTTGGTAGAATAGTTTAAAGAGGATGTGAGATTTTCTTACAAAGTTTTGACCAGAACAAGTGTCGTTTGATGCCTCAAAATGATGTAGGAAGGTTTTAGACCTTAAATTTCCAAACTAGGATTTGCCACTAAAATGGGCCCTGCAAGCCAATTTCTCCAATTTTTCCACCAAAAAAGTACCAATATAGATGAGAAATTATATAATGATCCATTATAGGTCATTATAGTCCCATAACAGAGCAAGTATTGATTATTGAGAGGTAGTAGGAAATAAATGTTGAGCACTAGCAAGGAACAACTATTGAGTAGTGATAGAGAATAAATGCAGATCACTAGTAGGTAGTGAATGCTAAGCGACAAGAGTTGGCCAATTAATTGCCCATGGTTTCTAGCATGTAGAATTGGAAAACGATAAATAGTTTATGGTTTCATTATGCCTATTTATTGAGTGCTAGGGTTGGAAGAAAATAGAGTGTGTGAGCTTTAACTTATTGTTATGTTGCCAAATTTTTTTAGAAATCCATATGTTGTTGTTGAATACTTTTTGTTGAGATCATGAAGATTATATAATGTACTATAATCATTTAGTTATTGAATAATACATTAAGCATGCTTTAGAGTGTGTGGTTTTTCTTCCATAAAAGTTTTCTTCTCTTATTAGTTAGTTATTGAATAATAGGTTTTAGAGTGTGTGGTTTTTCTTCCATAAAAGTTTTTTTCTCTTATAAGTTAGTATAGAAAGCTTATTTTACATCTTTACTTTTTTCATGAAAATAAATAAATAATTAAAAAAAATGAGAAAAAAAAAATTATTTTCTTTAACAATTGTATACGGAATATAATTTTTTATTATTTTGTATAAAGAATAACTAGTAAGTTCAAATAATTTATAATAATAACTAGAATTTTAAAAAAATTAGACATCATTAGAACAAATTTGCTGGAGTCTATTATTGGGATAAGGGTGGATATAATCACATCTAACTTTAGGATTTCACCCCAATTACAAGTTTCAAATTGACAAATTCTTTGATACTTAAAAATTGACAAAGCAAAAAGAAAATATTGCATTTAAAAATGATGGTTACATATCAACAAATTTAATAGATAAATAAATATTAATTAATATAGATTTATTAAATGATCCGGAAAATCGAGCGCTCTGCAAACCCTGTGCCCTGTTACTGACTGATGCGCACTCTGACTCCAGATCCCTACCGCCCACTTCCATGATCTATAGAAGAGCACCTCACGAGTCCTCTACACACCCAACAATGAGCTCGGGAGAGGGGGGGAAACCCCCCTCGTACAATGATATCTCCGTCAATGATAGAGATGGAATCCGTGCTAAGCGCCCTGCCTTCGAGCCACCGATGCACCTGGGGGATCAACTCTTTACCCAAGAACAAGGACTCATCAAAGAAATGGAACTAGAACCTAGCACATCTCATCCGAAAGCCTCCAAAAGCTGGCTGCCAGGTAAGTGTATACCAAAAATGGAAAAACCCCCACTATATCATATCAAATCAACTCGGGTGGGGGAACACACCCAGTTTATGGTGGATCATGCACTGATTGGCAAATTCTTGGGCCTATGGTCGACTGAAAGAGACCTCACTCACTGGATCAAGCACTGGTGGAACCCCAAAGGAGACTATGAAGTCCAACTTAGCTCCAAGGGCTTCTTCACAATAATCCTGTACAATCTTGAAGATAAGGACAAAATCTTCGACAACGGACCGTATTTCTACAATTCAGCGGGTCTTTTCTTGTGATTCTGGATCGACAGATTCAGTCCAGAGCAGGAGGATTTCTCAAGAGCCCCAGTCTAGATCCGGCTGTACTCTCTACCCTAGAAATTTTGGCTGGAGGAAATACTCATGGGCATTGGAAACACGGTGGGACAATATGTTAAAGATTCAGAAGATACAAAAATGAGGAAGTACACCTCATATGCCTGTATCTACATCTACATGGACATATTGAAAGCCTTACCATGTTCCATCACACTTGAATACCAGGACAAAGACTGGAACCAGACAATCGACTATGAACACATACCTTTTCGATGTAGAAAGTGCCATGAACATGACCACTTGTTTAGAGATTGTCTTATGAATACCACAGCCTCCAAGCCCAATGAAAGCAAGCAAAAGGATGGTTTTGTCAATGTCACAGGAAGGCAAAAGAACACATCAAGAAAATAGAATCAGAGCTCAGCCCCAAAGGTCCCCACCAAAAACCGATATGAAGCTCTGAATCAGATGACGGAAGATGCGGAAATACAGAACCCCCATCAAGCAACAATGCAAGTGAAAGGTAAAATTATTGAAGTGCCAAACACTTCTCCCCCTAAAGAAACAACCCAAACAACACAATCAGGCAGATACAAAGACACCAACATGCTCATGGATGAGATGGATCTGGCGGAGATAGACTTGGAAAAATTGGAGGAAGCCCTCAATCAAAAAGACCTGCAACACATCCTAGTAGAACAACTCCGGAAAGTTCATAAAGTGTTTACCAACTCCACAGCGGGATCTACAGCTAGACTGGGCATCTCGACAGATCCAGGATCCGAGCACAAATGATCAAACAAAGAAAACAAGAGAAGACGACGTAAACCAGCCCATCAACTTATTAAAGAGGTAGGGCACCTAATGATTAACTCAGGGAAGATACAGAGGTTATCGAAGGGATACCTCCACTT
>JASDQU010372727.1:84235-100214 GCA_032191745.1 Picea mariana
GAGAATGTATTAAAACAGAGAACCTGGACATCCTACTACTGCAGGAAACTAAATGTGCAGGAAAGGAGGCTGAAAACATCTTTCGACGTAGCTGGAGCGGTGGTGACTTCCTTTATTAGGACTCAGTGGGCGCTTCATAAGGACTAGCCATCCTTTGGAACCCACAAACAGTCTCTATGTATCACCCCTTCTCTACAATAGGCACTCTAATGGCTCAGTTCAAAGCTATAGCCTCCTCCAAGGAAGGAGCCATTACCAATGTTTACGGACCGCAATCCATACAATATAAGGAGAGATTCATGAAAACCCTTCAATATGTTAAAACCCTCATACACATGCCACACTGGATTGTTGGAGGTGACTTCAACATGATTCTAATACTGGAGGAAAAAACAGGAGGAACAAAACGGCTGGAGCAGGATAGCGGTAAGTTCAAAACCCTCATAGAGTAATTAAATATGGTGGACATGGAAACCCAGAACGAAATCTTTACCTATTCCAATAGAAGAACAGGGCACCAGCATGTAGCTTGCCGACTAGATTGCTTTCCAGTGACCGAAGCCCTCCTCGAAAGTGAACAGGCCATGGAAGCAAATATAATGCCAAAAACAGGGTCAGACCACTGGCCCATCGCCTTTTGTATGGACCCGGGCTTCCCCCCCAGGCCCAATCCTTTCCGCTTTGAAAAGTTTTGGCTCACTCACCCAAACTTCTACCAGCTGGCTCACACTTGGTGGGTCCAGGCTGAAATAGATCATGGCACTCACATGTACAAGTTCCAGCAGCGCCTTAAGAACTTCAAGCAATATTTGAAAAGATGGAATAAATCCACTTTTGGAAACATACTCCTCAGGAAGAAGGAGATTGAGATCCAACTTGAGGAACTTCAACGAACTTTCATCATAGGGAGAAGAACTCAGAACCTGGTGCAAGAAGAGGAGCAACTAATCACGGATTTGGAGGCCTACAGGGAACAAGAAGAGATCCTATGGAAGCAAAAATCCAGGGTCCAATGGCTCAAAGAAGGGGAGCACAACAAAAAAAAAAATCACAGAGCGATGACACATCACAGATACATCAATCACATTACTCAAATGGAGGATCATCAAGGCATCTCTATAAGATATCATGACCAAATAGCGGAGGAACTCAACTCATTCTACAAGGATCTCCTCACAGAGACTAATATGAACAGGGGGGAAGCCATCCAGAAGGTTACCCAGCACATACCCAAGCTGATCACCTCTGATCAGAACAGAGCACTAACAAGGCCAATCACTCAGTCTGAAGTGGACTCAACAGTAAAGGAAATGCCCCCAGGTAAATCACGAGGCCCGGATGGCTTCACCACAGACTTCTTTCATTACTGTTGAGACATGATCAAGGAAGATGGCTCGCTGGCGGCGGAAGAATCAAGAACATCCGGCCAAGTCCTCTCTGCTCTCAATGCAATGTTCATCACTCTCATCCCCAAGGAGGAGTGCACCACACATCCAAAATAGTTTAGACCAGTCTCCCTCTGCAATGTAATCTACAAAATAATTACAAAGGTCATTGCCAATCGTCTCAAGCCACTCTTACCGCTCATCATTTCCAATGAATAGTCTGGCTATGTAAAAGGATGACTAATCATGGACAACATCATACTGGCCAATGAGGTGATCCACTCCTTAAAGATGAGTAAAATACTAGGTATGATTATCAAACTTGATCCCTCAAAAGCTTTTGATAGAGTAATCTGGCAATACATGCGATCGGTCCTAGAATCCTTTGGCTTTATTAATTCCTAGGTCAACTAGATTCTTAAGCTTACCTCCTCTTCCTTATTTTCCATTCTTGTCAACGGAACACCCTCCCAACCTTTCCACTCCACTAGGGGAATCAAACAAGGTGACCCTCTCTCCCCCTTCCTTTTTGTAATCATGGCAGAGGGTTTAGGTCGCTATCTCAAAGCAGTGGTCCTTGAAGGTTCACTTACTGGGTTGCCACTTCATAACCTTCACCTGGTGCCTTCACATAGCCAGTTTGTCAACGATACCCTTCTGATGAACAACCCAACGGTTAGAGAAGCCACCAAGCTCAACTCAATTCTATCTAACTTTTCGAAAGCCTCAGGCATGCTTCTCAACCTGGACAAGTCCAAACTCTATTTTTTTAACACGCCAGTAGCGGTTCAGAATCACCTCTCAAGACTTCTGTGCATTTCCAAAAGCTCCCTTCCTTCTGTCTACCTAGGCATTCCCCTAACCGGAGAGCAAGTGCGATCCATTTCATGGGACAACTTGCTCTTATCCATTGCCAACAGGTTGAACAACTGGACCTTCAGACCTTTGAACATTGTTGCTAGACTGGTCCTACTCAAGTCAGTCCTACAAGCTCTGCCAACTTACCTCTTTACTACTCTGGCAGTGCCTATCTCGAGCATCAAGGCCATAAGGAGTATCCAAACAAACTTCTTGTGGCAGGGACACCAAACTAACAAGAAGTGGGCTTTAGTTGGATGGGACAAACTCTATAAACCCAAAAAGTTCGGCGGGCTAGGAATTTAGGATCCGAGAAAGTTCAACTAGGTCATGGCAGCCAAGATGTGGTGGAGATGGTTGCAACATCTGAAAAAGCTCTGGCACAGATCTGGAAGCAAAAGTATGCCCCGAATGTACAGTCTGACCAACTAATCAGATTCAACGAACAGATACAAGGATCCAACATTATATTCCATATTGATACTAAATGGCAAAGGCATGTTGATGGTCAAATCTTCTTTCATATCTTATTCTATTTCTTGATATCTTACTTAAATGGCAAAGGCATGTTGACTTCATATCTTACTTGAAGTCATTTTCTATGTTGCAATGAATTTGATTTCTTGATCTTAAGTAACACAGTGAAAACTTTGTTTTCCTTGTTTATTATCAAGATTTCCTTCAAGTACATGTTCTTGTTTCTCAATGATATTTTGAAATAAGAAATCTATATGGAGTTGACAAATTAGATACTCTCATATATTCCCTTCTTTATTTACATTATTATCTGATCTATTAAGGTGTCTGTCATTTAATAAATTAGTGGGATGTTTTCTTGATTTTACATTGAGTTATATATTTATTTGAATCCTTGAACCAAATTTCAACCACTCTCTAAAAACCTATTCATATAACCCTTAAAATACTATTGCAATAACCTGATGATGCCCTAGCTTTTCCTCTCATAGTCAAGTAAAACTTTAGGGACTAATAGGTGGTATAACACTTCCTTTCATACTACAACAAAAATGACACCATTTATGATGCTTTATGGATATCACCCACCATCCATCACTTATTCTCTAAAATAAAAATCTAAGGTTCAAGCAGTGGAAGATCACATCAAACATCAAGAACAAGTTCTCCAACTCTTGAAGAACAACCTGACCATGGCACAAAATCCCATGAAACAATAAGCAGATCAACATCCTAATGAAATAAGTTTTGAAGTAGGGGATTGGGTATTTTTAATACTACATCCATATAAACAGATGCCCCTCAAGCAAGCTAAGAAGGATCATAAATTATTACCTAATTACTATGGACCTTATAAGGTGTTGCAAAAGATTGGTACTATGGCATACAAATTAGAGATGCGTACATATTCGCGAGTACACCCTATTTTCCATGTTTCATGCTTAAAGAAGGTTATAGGTGACAAGATCCCATTTAAAACTATATTTCTAGAACTTGACGAGGAAGGAAAAAACATATGGGAGCCTGAAGCTATCACTGACACAAGAATTCGCTAGTTGAGGAATAAATCAATTTCAAAGTATCTCATTAAGTGGAAGAAACTATCTGCTGAAGATTCCATGTGAGAAGATGAGTATTTTATACAGAAGCATATAGAACTACTCAAGCGTAGAGGAAAACGCTTGTCTGAAGGGGAGGGTACTTCTAAGCCCTAATTCATGGCACATTAACCCTTAATTGGGACAATTTACATTAGTTTTGTTATTTTATTTATGTCGGCTTGGGTCCATTAGTTGTAATTATACCTCCTAGTCTCCTATATATACCAAGGAGACATTTTCATTGGAATCATCTTGTATTTGTGAATTCATATGATGTATAAGGAATTTTCCCCCTCGAAGAGGCTTATTATCTGAATTTATCTCTTTGTCAAGGCATAGAGTACTTATTCTGAGGTTTTTATGCTATTTTGATATTTGGTTCTTAACACTCAATTAGTGTTAGGTTTTGGAGCTTGTAGAAAATTCTTGAAATTTTACCCATGGCTAGCCTCACATGTGTAAGTAACGAGGGATGACATGGAGACAACTCAGTACCATGGTGGTCAATAAGATAAGTCAACTTGTTGGGGGACTAACTTCTACATACAAGCTCCAATTGAGGTGATTTTCACACCATTGGAAAGGTCTTGGTTGGTAGAATAGTTTAAAGGGGATGTGAGATTTTACTACAAAGTTTTGACCAGAACAAGTGTCGTTTGATGCCTCAAAATGATGTTGGAAGGTTTTAGACCTTAAATTTCCAAACTAGGATTTGCCACTAAAATGGGCCCTGCAAGCCAATTTCTCCAAGTTTTCCACCAAAAAAGTACCAATATAGATGAGAAATTATATAATGATCCATTCTAGGTCATTATAGTCCCGTAACAGAGAAAGTATTGATTATTGAGAGGTAGTAGGAAATAGATGTTGAGCACTAGCAAGGAACAACTATTGAGTAGTGATAGAGAATAAATGCAGATCACTAGTAGGTAGTGAATGCTAAGCGACAAGAGTTGGCCAATTAATTGCTCATGGTTTCTAGCATGTAGAATTGGAAAACGATAAATAGTTTATGGTTTCATTATGCCTATTTATTGAGTGCTAGGGTTGGAAGAAAATAGAGTGTGTGAGCTTTAACTTATTGTTATGTTGCCAAAATTTCTTACAAATCCATATGTTGTTGTTGAATACTTTTTGTTGAGATCATGAAGATTATATAATGTACTATAATCATTTAGTTATTGAATAATACATTAAGCATGCTTTAGAGTGTGTGGTTTTTCTTCCATAAAAGTTTTCTTCTCTTATTAGTTAGTTATTGAATAATAGGTATTAGAGTGTGTGGTTTTTCTTCCATAAAAGTTTTTTTCTCTTATTAGTTAGTATAGAAAGCTTATTTTACATCTTTACTTTTTTCATGAAAATAAATAAATAATTAAAAAAAATGAGAAAAAAAATAAAAATTCTTTAACAATTGTATACGGAATATAATTTTTTATTATTTTGTATAAAGAATAACTAGTAAGTTCAAATAATTTATAATAATAACTAGAATTTTAAAAAAATTAGACATCATTGGAACAAATTTGCTAGAGTCCATTATTGGAATGAGGGTGGATATAATCACATCTAACTTTAGGATTTCACCCCAATTACAAGTTTCAAATTGACAAATTCTTTGATACTTAAAAATTGACAAAGCAAAAAGAAAATATTGCATTTAAAAATGATGGTTACATATCAACAAATTTAATAGATAAATAAATATTAATTAATATAGATTTATTAATAATAAAGATTAAAAATTTAACTTATAATTTATTAAAATATTTAAAATTAAAATAAATAATTATTTTTATATTAATGTTATTTTTTTATATTATAGATTTTATTTTTTAAAAAATCACATTATTTAAGGTTATTTTTTATATTATAGATTTAAAGACTCGTTATTTCAATTTATTAATATTACAAACAAGTGTTGCATGGCAACATAGTCCCTACCGGGTTGAATTGGGAATAAATGCACAGGAATGGGGAAAAAGTAGCGGAGGAAGATGGAAATTGCAACGGAGATGTGGCAAGTAGCATGAAGCAGAGGTGGTATCCATGCAGTAAATGACATGTGACCTCTAGAGACCCGTTTATTTTTTGAAACTATATAATCCATCTTGCTATGTTCAAAATTTTTCTTCTTTCTAGTAGTGTGACTTGCTATGTTCAAAATTATTGTTCCTACCTTGCATGTTTTATCTATTCAATGTATACTTTCAACTGGTTAGAGTTAAGTACAATTTCCATAGACAATCTAGATTGTATGTCTCTATATGTGACAGGACAAAAAAAGTTATATTCATAGCAAAAGAAAAAGATATGCATGAGAAAAAGATAATTAAAATTAAATAAACACAATTTCTTGACATTCAGCATAGTTGAAGATAGAAATTTATGAGCACATAAATATAAAAGGAGATAAAAAATAGTTTTATTTGAAATATATCAAAAAATAATATTGTTTGTTAGAGTTAAGTACAATTTCCATAGACCATCTGGCTTGTATGACTCTATATGTGACAGGACAAAAAAATTTATATGCACAGCAAAAAGATATGCATGAGAAAAAAATAATTGAAATTAAATAAACACCATTTATTGACATTCAACATAGTTGAAGATAAAAAATTATGAGCACATAAATATAAAAGGAGATAAAAAAATAGTTTTATTTGAAATATATCAAAAAATAATATTGTATGTTACATATTCCTAGAAATTTAAATGCGTTTGTCATATAGACTAGGATTGGGGCTCCCGCGGACCATAAGAGAAATATGTACAATAAATAGGATTGTGGAACGAAGAAGTGGGCAATGATAGAGTGTAATACCTGAAAAGAAGAAATTGGAAGGTATCAGTCTTTGGCTAGACATTTCTATTTAAAAAGGTGGAATAATTAGATTGATAAACAAAGAAGGATGTATCAGTATAGACTTACAGTTATGGTACATATCACCCCTTTTGATATTTTCTTATTGATGCATTTTTATTGCTGTTGTCGATGACTACTAGAATCATGCCAACTGCCTTTTACCTTTCATCGACAGCCTGCTTCAATTCCCTTTCGACCCATTCTTCAATGTAGCTTCTCAAGGGGGCAATGTTGATCTCATTCTGAATTTTTGTGTTCAAAAGTTCCTTTTCTAATTCCCTTAGATCGATAGAAAGATTACACAGAGCATGATCAATTTCTTCATTCTGTACCGAATAGTCGACTAGCCAGTTGTCCACGTCATCTTCACCATATTCAAGGATGATATATACTTTTCTAAAGACAACTCCTTAAAAATATCAACTTGTTTATCGAGGGCTTGCTTAGTTAAGGGAAAGGAGTTGACGATTAACTTGGGGTATTGGACCTCGTTCATCCTTCTAGCTAAGTCTATTTTGGTCAGCTTTGTGAATAATTTTTCTTTCTTTGAAATGGCTTGTTCACGTGATTGGACAATGAGATGGAGGTTCTTCACTTTCTCTTTTCAGCATGCATTTAATTGAGTGATCTGGGTTTTGGAGGGGAGATCTTGTTGTCTTCTTCTCATTTATTTCATGTTGTTGACATGGGTGCCAAAATGGAGGACCACGTAGAAATAGAAACGTTCTTCATTTTTTAAATCCGCCTGCAAATATTCAAGCAAAGTATGAGCCCTCTTTCCAAGGGAAGCCATACTTTGTGATGTTTCCTAGGCCTTAGTAATCAGTTCCATTATTTTCTTGATATTATTCTCCACATATCCTCTACACAATGTGAGGAGGTTGGAGGATCCTTTTAACTTGGTTGCAGGGGTGGCAGGAATGGCTATTGATAAAGGACTGGATAGAAATGGCATAGGAATCAAAGCTTCCTCCAATTCCTTGACTCGGTCCTTCACTCTGGCATTTTCGACCTCAATGCCTCCAATGGAATCATCAAGAGAATATTTGGTTTCTCTATGAAGTCGAGAGATTTGGACGGTCGCATGTTCACAAGGTTAATCTTTGAATGAGATTTTCCTTTCTTATTTTTTGCATCTCTCTTTTCAATAATTAATTTTTTAGACTCGTTGTAAAAAACAACGCTCTGGAATATGAAGGATTCATCTTCACCGAAAATTTTGGTATCAGCTATGTCCATTGGGAAACTATGTTGGATCGCATCTTCAGGCTGATCAAGGTTGCAGAATACACTATCCAGATCAGTCTCAAGTTCCATGTTCTCACTCTCAATTTCGGGCTCTTCCACCTGCCCTACAATTTTTTTTCTTTTCTTCTCCATGAGAATCTTGTGAGAACTATCAATTTTAGGGTGAGGAGGGTTGGTATCTCCTCCTCCATTTGAGGAATTTTGGGTTTCTTTCTTACTGTGGCGGGTTGTTGGAGCGATGCTCCAGGATGTTGTACTTTTGGGAGTGTTATCTGGCAATTGAACACTCTTTTCACCATGGCCTTTTCCTTGTTGCTTGTACAATTCAATGGTGTTTTGTAGTGTGTCTATGTCATTGGCATTAGAAGCAGGAGTGTTGTCTCCAATGTCTTTGTTTTTTCTCAGGTGTTTCTGGAAAAAAGAATTGTCAAGGCCAACTATAAGTAAATGTCTAAAAAACAATTATTAGGGTCGAACTCTCTTAGCATTTCATCATATCTTAGGTTCAAGTTGTTGAAATGGGATGTGAATTCGTTAATTTTGTTGAAGTTCCTCAATCTGAAGTCCCCAAATTTCCAAGATAGAGGAATGAACTGTTTTTTTCTCTTTTCATGGAATAGATGCAATCAGTAGTTGTATTGCCTTGCTATTTCTGTAACAAAAAATGTGTCTGTAATGTGACATGGAAGGTGATCAGGATTTTCCTTGGAGCCAAAAATCCTTATCACGCCGTAATTATCCATTTGTTCAAGTGCCCCCTTCCTATCCAAAAACTTGGTTTCTTGGTTAGATATGTGGGGAGCATCTTCTCCTAATAATAAAACTTTGAAAACAGACACAAAATCATTAAAAAACTCATAAAAACAGTGGGAGGCCTTGTGCTTCCACAAGGTCTGGTACGAGAAATTTACTGGGTTGAACTGCCAATTTACCTTCTTGGACAGAGACATTTTTGGAAAATGACAATAATGCGCTATCACAAAAACCAAGTAGGATGACATATAAACTGTCTTCCTCTTTTTGAATCTTGACAATTGGGAACAGATTTCGTGGGAAATTAGCTTCCCCCAATACAAAATGGCTTGTTCTTTGACTGTGAAATACAAATTATAAAGAACCATGTGGGAAATAGTTGTTTTGGATTCTTGTCCCGTTATTCTTGTAAACAACCAGGCAATTTCCCGGAATGGATTTCTAAATGAACTAACCTGCAAGTTTTAAATATCTTCAGGAACTGCCATCGGGTCTTCGAGGAACTCGGGTAATAGGTCCAATCCATTATTATGCTTTCTTATGAATTGCTTGGAGTCTTCTCCTCTGAACGCCAATGTTGGCTCTGACAATATTAACATCTGGCGGAAGACTTGAGGTGAAAAAGAAATAGAAGAGTGGCCACATAGTGGAATAATTATTTGTCTTGAAATATATTTATCAGAGCACCAACAAACCAGCTCCTTATAGTCAAAAACTTCAAGGACACAACCTACACGAGCAATCCCAGAGGTCCAAATTATTTTTTTCTGGGTGGAAGAGGATGAGTAGTAATAATATGCCCTAGACCACTGGAAGTTCTGGTCCTCACGCCCGAAGATGTTCACTGTATCTCCACAAAACTTTTGTCGAGATGGTGCAATAAGTTTCTGAAAACGTTTGTTTTCTCCAAATGATGCTTGAAATGAACATTTGGAGGGGATAATATAACCCTTCGAAAATGTTGGTTCAATGCGTGTGAATGGGAAATCTCCTTGAGCCTTTCGCTTATTAATGACAATCTCTATGGGTGTTGCATGATGAGTTGTTAGCAGTAAAGCTTAATTATTGCATACTTAGAAGTGAGAAGGTGGCGGGTATGGCGAAGAGAAATTAAGAATTGGAGGTTTCATGAATGCACCAACCCAAAGACGTGCGAACGACATTCCATGATGTTTGAAATTAACACTCGAAAGGGATAATATAACCCTTCGCAAATCTTGGTTTAATTCATATTAATGGGAGGTCTCCTTGAGCCTTTCACTCATCAATGACAATCCATACGGTTCCTGCATGATGAGTTGTTAGCATTAAAGCTTACTAATTGCATNAGGGGATACTCAGGAGAGGTGAGTGTCTGACAGTCAGATTGTATGTCTCAGAATTTTTTACTGCAAAACGCATAAAGCGAAAGAGGGCATGATGGGGCAGTTCAGCGATCGGTTTGTATATTTGTGGAATTCCGGGAAAGTGGCTAAGTATGGAATAGGGAAACAGTCAGTTGGACTCGTTTTCGAAATTAAGGATTGAATATTTCATGAACTGGCCAATCCAACGACGTGCGAATGACATTCCATGATATTTGAAATTAACACTCGAAAGGGATAATATAATCCGACGAAAATATTGGTTTAATGTGTATTAATGGGAGATCTCCTCAAATATTGGTTTAGCATTAAAACTTGCTAATTGCATACCTAGAAATAAGACCTTATATATATATATATATATATATATATATATATATATATAGATATGAAAAGGGGTCAGACGAGCTTGAAAGTAGGGTTTCAAAGGATACAGAGAAGAGGTGAGCACCCGACGGTCAAATTATTTGTCTTTAATATATATATATATATATTAATGTTTTTATAAACATTTTTTTATTATAAACAAGTGCAAAGGTGATGGGGACAGGGAAGAGAAGTAAGGAATGGCCAAGTATGAAAAGCGATCAGACAGGTTTCAAAATAGGGTTACAAGGGATTCTCAGGAGAGGTGAGGGCCCGATAGTCAAATTGTATGTCTCAAAAATTTTGACTACAAAAGGCGTAAAAGGGAAGAGTGCATGATGGGGAAGTCCAGCAGCCGGTTTGTATATTTGTGGAATTTCGGGTGTTGTTTGCAGGTCACTGAACAATGGGAGGGAAATATTGAGCCCGACTATCCAGGAACCTGCAATCGAAAAAGTGGCTAAGTATGGAATATGGAAACAGTCACTCAGAATCATTTTCGCTAATACATTGAAATTTGTAATAGATATCCCATTACCTGGAAAGATATCATCTGCATGTATATCGCAAAATTATGGGTGTTGTTTGTAGGTAGCGGAACAATGCAAGCGAAATATTGAACCCACCTATCTGGAACTGGCAAGCGAAAAATGCAGTAAGTATGGAATAGGGAAATGGTCGGTGGAATTTGTTTTCTCTAATATATTGATATTTGTAATAGATATCCCATTACCTAGTAGGATATTTTATGCATGTTTTTGGACAAGTTGTGTAGGGACAGTTATTATGACGGTCTCCCAGAGGCATGGTGAGATGTCATCATTAAAACTTAGTTAATGCATACTTGGAAAGAAGTGCGAAGGTGGTAGGCACAAGAAACAATGATTAGGAATTGGATATTTCGTGAACCCCCAAACTCGACGATCCAATAAAGAGATTTGAAAAAATGATGAAGTATGGAATGTGTATGGATGGGCTTCAAAATGGGGTGACAATAGTTCCATGGGAGACGTGAGGACCCGACAGTCAAATTGTAGGTCTCATAACTTTTGAGTGAAAATTGTGTAACATAGAAAAGAGTATGATGTGAGAATCTATTTGTAAATTTGTATATCACGGAAGTCAGGGTGTTGTTAGTAGGTCACAAAACAATGGAAGTGAAATCTAGAGCCCGCCTACCTGGGAATCTGCAATCGTAGAAGTGGCTAGGTATGGAATGGGGAAGCAGTCGATCAGAGTCGCGATATAAAAGAAGGAGTGAAAATGTGAACCCGTGAGTCCACCAACCTGCACAGCTAGACATTTTCAGAGAAATCACTAAGTAATGAGAAAGATAAAGTAGAGGGGAACGAGAAATGAGAATTTGGTTAAGTATAGAAGAGGGAAAAGAAGGGCTAATATAGTCAAATATGTAATAGATATTCCATTTCTTGGAAAGATCTTTTTTGCATGTTTCTTGAGAAGTTGTATACTTATTGCATATACTTGGAAAGAAGTGCAGAGGTGGTGGGCACAAGAAACAACGACTAGGAATTGAAAATTTCTTGAACTTGGTAACCCGACGATCCACGAAAGAGATTCCAAGAAATGGCCAAGTGTGGAAAGCAGTCAAACGGGCTTCAAAATAGAGTGACAAGGGTTCCCGAGGAGACGTGAAGCCCCGACGGTCAAATTGTATGTATCAAAACTTTTAAGTGCAAAATGTGTAACACGGAAGAGGGGATGATGTCGGAGTCTGGAAGTCAATTTGTATATCGCGGAAGCCGGGGTGTTGTTTGCAGGTCAAGGAACATTGGAAGTGAAGTCCACCTGTCCAGGAACCCGCAAGCGATAAATTTGGTAAGTATGGAATAGGGAAATGGTTGGTGGGCCTAGTTTTGCTAATATATTGATATTTTAATAGATATCCCATTATCTAGTAGGGTATTTTTTGCATGTTTCTCGATAAGTTGTGTAGGGACAGTTAGTATGATTATCTCCTAGAGGCATGCTGAGTTGTTAGCATTAAACCTCAGTTATTGCATACTTGGAAAGAAGTGCAAAGGTGGCGGGCACAAGAAACAACGATTAGGAATTGGATATATTGTGAACCCACCAACCCAACGATCCGTGAAAAAGATTCCAAGAAATGGCCAAGTATGGAAAGTGGATGCACGAGCTTCAAAATGGGGTGACAATAGTTCCCTAGGAGATGTGAGGACCCAAAGGTCAAATTACAGGTCTCAGAGCTTTTGAGTGCTAACTCTGTATCATAGAAGAGAGTATGTTCTGGGATTCTGGAAGTAAATTTGTATATCGCAAAGGTCCAGGTGTTGTTTGCAGGTCACAGAACAATGTAAGTGCAATATAGAGCCCACTTGTTGGGGAGTCTGTGATCTGAAAAGTGGCTAGGTATGGAATGGGAAGCGGTCGATTGAAATTTCAATATAAAAGCACAAGTGCAAATGTGAACCCATGAGTTTGCCAACCCCTGCAGTTAGACATTTTCATAAAAACGAGTAAGTAACCAGAAAGAGAAAGTAGAGGGGAAAAATAAATGAGAATTTAATTAAGTATAGAAGAGGGAAAAGAAGGGCTAATATATTCAAATCTGTATACTTATTGCATATACTCAGAAAGAAGTCTGAAGGTGGCGGGCACAGGGAACAATGAATAGAAATTGGAAATTGCATGAACCCGCCAACCTGACGATCCGCGAAAGAGATTCCAAGAAATGGCCAAGTGTGGAAAGAAGTCAGACAGGCTTCAAAATAGAGTGACAAGTGTTCCCGAGGAGACATGAGGTCTCGATGGTCAAATTGTATGTATCGGAACATTTCAGTGAAAAATGTGTAACATGGAAGAGGGGAACATTGTAGAAGCCGGATTTTTGTTTGCAAGTCACAGAACAATGGAAGTGCAATTTAGAGACCGTCTGGGTGGGAACCCGCGATCAAAAAATTGTCTAGGTATGGAAAGGGGAAGCGCTCGGTCGGAGTCACGATATAAAAGAATGAATAATAATGTGAACCCATGACTCTGCCAACCCGCACAACAAGATATTTTCGCAAAAAATGAGTAAGTAACCAGAAAGAGAAACTACAGGGGAAAAACAAAGGGGAATTTGGTTTAGTATAGAAGAGGGAAAAGAAGGGGATAAAAGAGTGGAAAAATAGAAAAGTGGAGGGCAATTTTTGTAAGAGGGAATTGGTCTCAAACAATCCCCATTGTTGCAAAACCATCATTTTCTAGTCCAATATTTTAACCACTTACTGGTTTTCTATTGTGCTTGTACCATTAAAATGGGTGTGAGAAAATGCTTTGTTGAATATTAGTTTTTATTGCAACTTGAGGGAGTAATTGTGTTCTTGATACATTCTTCCATTCCTTTGACATATTAACTTAAGTATTAAACTTCTTGCATGATGGGTTGTTAGCATTAAAGATTAATAATTGCATATGTAGAAACAACAATTCTTGAATTTTANCTTTTGCTTTAATTGTGAAGGAGTAGGTCATGTTGAATTTGAATGTCCTCATCCAAGGATTGAAAGAAATGACACTGAAGAAGAAAATTCCAATGAAGAGGAAGAAAATCATGAAGAAAAAATTATTCAACAAGAAAATGGGAATCTTAAAAAATTGAAGCATGTTGAGATTGAAAATAGCAAGCTCAAAGACATGCAAAGAAAACTAAGAAGTGAATTCGGTAGTTGTGAAAATACAGTTGTAATCTTGAAGAAACAATTAGAATACTTTGAGAAACTAAGAGAAGAAACCATTTCCTTTAAAACTCTACTCAAAGAAGAAAGAAGAATACGAGAAGTAAGGAATGTCCAAATGATGAAGAAAGAAGAAGATTGTGAGAAACTTGAATAATAAGTTTTCTCATTGAGGAAGAGCTTAAGAAACTCTCAAGTGCCAAAAGACTTAAAACATATTGGATGCATGGGCGAAACACTCTTACATTGAAGACTTGAATCCTAATCTACTCAGTGTTAGTAAAATGTGTGATCAAGGATACACTCTTACATTTGATTCCCGAAAATGTAAAATCAAAGAAAACAACTCAGGAAGATTGCTTGCAGCTGCAACAAGAATACCGAACAACATATACATCCTAGACATGAAGAAGAGAGAGAAGACAGAAGCCACACAAAATGATTCTAAGGAAGAAAAAGTCCCAAAGACCAAAAATAAGGATGAAGTATTATTGAGTGCCACATGTTCAGGGGGAGCATCCCCAAAGAAGAGAGTTACATTTTTCAATTAAACTCAAGGGGAGCAGCCCTAAACTTTGCCATTGATTTCAAAGGGGGAGAGAAATTGGGATCATGATGATAGGGGGAGCATGAGTGTTTCCATCAATGAAAAAGGGGGAGATTGTTGGAAGATTGTTTGTTGTCATTGATGTCAACCCTAGTCATGGGTTTTGGACCACAAGATTGATAAAGGTATTTGGACATGAAGGACAATGCACATGCATATACAAAACCCATGAATGGATAGTATACATAATGTTGTTTCCATTGGTATGTGGCATATCACGTGGATCCTCGTGGTTGAGGAGAAATGAATTTTTGAAGATGACAAAGTGAATTGAAGAAGGAAGTACATGTAGGCCATGAATATAATTAAAGAAAAGAATTACAAAAAAAGAAAGTGTCAGGTCGGCCCTAATGTTAAGAGGAAGTGACATAAATGGTATAAATAAACATCATTATACATTCATTTCATACAAGTTGAATTTCAGAGGAAATAAGAAGTAAAGAAGGTTGGATTTCAAGGGAGGATGAAGTCTTTTGGTGATGTGTTCTAAGGTATGTTAGTTTCAGGTCATCTTACCATTTTTGCTATAAAACAATTTCTATAATGATTCATATGGTGAAATCGCTATGGTATTGAGAAGACATATGAAGGTACCTCTGGTAAAATTTTCAACTCTTGATTCACTATAATTATGGAGATCACTCTGTGGAAGATAGGGTTTGTGACCGGTCCTGAAGCTAGTCAATAAATAGGTGTTCCAGGTAAAACAATCATAACCTCTTCATCGAGAATCGAAATGAAGTGGGACAAATTTAATTGAAAAGAGTATGGATGTTAGTCTCCTGTGTGTGAGTTTCAAAATTGTATGTTAATTATTGAGCGCGGGGCATTCTGTGCAAGTTCACTCTCCTGAATAGACCAGAATTGAATAAAGTTTACCATTCTTTCTATAACCTCTTTTTGGGGAGGATGCAAGTAGTGAAACTTGGAGGAGTTTCATAGAATACATTGAGTAATATTATCTACAAGATCATAGTACTCCAAGAATTGAAGAATTGCATAAATTGAAGAAGTCTCAGTAAGCATTATCAGGTTCTATGTGATGATTGGTTGATGGTGATCATTTAATGTAAAGTTTTATTATCTCTCATATATTCTTGGGTGGAAGGAAGGAGAAAGGATGGAGAGTTCAAATCTATCTTGATATTGGAGTATTGTATCTTCCTCTTAGAGGTTTATCCCTCCCTTTACATTTGGAAGCTGTAGCTACCTTTGGAAGTCATTACTTCCCTTGAACAATAACTATTGATT
>JASDQU010372727.1:100644-112448 GCA_032191745.1 Picea mariana
CAATGTATTCGTATGTAATAAAGGTCAATATTAATAAGACCTTTCAATAAAATAGAATAAGGCGGATATAAGAAGACCTAATAGAAGCTTCCGCTTCTAGAAGGATCTTCCTCTAGATGCTTCTTTTTAGTATAAATAAGAGTCGAGGGTATGAGAACCCTAGCTTGGGTATTATTGTAACAGAGCGCTGCTCGATTGGAGGTTGCCCCCTCGAAGAGGCCTGTGAACATTGCTATCTGATTCAAGTGCTATTTATGTTGCTATTTCGTATACCATTTCTGTGTATTGTGAAGATTATGCTAGATATTTTACTATTATTCTGTCATTTCTAGCATTTCGTTTCTATTCTGCATATTTTATAAAATTTTATAAATTTTATAATATTTTATATAATTTTATAAAATTGTATATTTTATATTTTATATATTTTATATAATTGTATTTCGTTTCTAGTATCTTTCAGCTTTTGAGTGCTAACTGTGTATCACAAAAGAGAGTATGTTGTGGGATTCTGGCAGTAAATTTGTATATCGCGGAGGTCTAGGTGTTGTTTCCAGGTCACAGAACAATGTAAGTGCAATATAAAGCCCACTTGTTGGGGAGTCCAGGATCTTAAAAGTGGCTAGGTATGGAATGGGAAGCAGTCGGTCGAAGTTGCAATATAAAAGCAAAAGTGCAAATGTGAACCCGTGAGTCCGCCAACCCCCATAGTTAGACATTTTCAGAAAAACAACTAAGTAACCAGAAAGAGAAAGTAGAGGGGAAAAAGAAACGAGAATTTAGTTAAGTATAGAAGAGGGAAAATAAGGGCTAATATATTCAAATATATATACTTATTGCATATACTCGGAGAGAAGTCTGAAGGTGGCGGGCACAAGGAACAACAACTAGAAATTGGAAATTTCATGAACCTGCCAACCTGACGATCTGCGAAAGAGATTCCAAGAAATGGCCAAGTGTGGAAAGAAGTCAGACTGGCTTGAAAATAGAGTGAAAAGTGTTCCCGAGGAGACATGAGGTCCCGACGGTCAAATTGTATGTATCGGAACATTTTAGTGCAAAATGTGTAACACGAAAGAGGGGAACATTGCAGAAGCTAGAGTGTTGTTTGCAGGTCACAGGACAATGGAAGTACAATTTAGAGACTGCCTGGGTGGGAACCTGTGATCTAAAAATTGTCTAGGTATGGAAAGGGGAAGCGCTCGGTCAGAGTCACGATATAAAAGCATGAATAGTAATGTGAACCTATGAATCCACCAACCCGCACAACAAGACATTTTCAGAAAAAATGAGTAAGTAACTAGAAAGAGAAACTACAAGGGAAAAACAAAGGAGAATTTGGTTAAGTATAGAAGAGGGAAAAAAAGGAGATAAAAGAGTGAGAAAATAGAAAAGAGGAGGGAAATTTTTGTAAGAGGGAATTGGTCTTGAACAATCCCCATTGTTGCAAAACCATCATTTTCTAGTCCAATATTTTATCCACTTACTGATTTTCTACTGTGCTTGTACCATTAAAAGGGGTGTGAGAAAATTCTTTGTTGAAGATTAGTTTTTATTGCAACTTGAGGGAGTAATTGTGTTCTTGATACATTCTTCCATTCCTTTGACATATTAACTTAAGTATTAAACTTCTTGCATGATGGGTTGTTAGCATTAAAGCCTAATAATTGCATGTCTAGAAACAACAATGAAGATCTTGAATTTTAATATTGTAGTTGATTTCATAGTCCCATTTGACTACAGCCACCATAGATCAGTTATTTTTTTATTCGCGAACAATAAATTTCGTAATTTCAATAATAAAGTAAAAAGTGCTCAAATAGAGGCCAGGGGATGGACAACTGTTCCCTTTCGGAGTAAATGAATCAAGGAAGCGAAACGGAAATAAGAAATTTTTTCTTAGCAAAGATGAGATGAAAATAAAATTTCTAGGGTAGGGCCCCGATTGTCGCATCGTGCTTTGGTCTTGCTATGTTCTATCTGCATTATGAATATAATTCAATGTTGGTTTGAAACTGTTTGAAATTCATTTTTGTTTCCTTAAAATCCTGATGGGATTGAAAATATGCATTGTCATATAATTGTTAAATGCTCCATATTAGATCAAATTACTTGAGCCAATACAATATTCAAGAACTACAAGACTATCGAACCATGCCAATGAGAAGAGGTGTTAAATTTAGCAAAGAAGCAACAACCAAGATTCCAAGGCAATTTTTTTAATAGTAAATCCATTAAAAAAAAATACTAGGCAGTGTATATCTATCCATAGAAATTGGACTGGGTTCTTTGCACCAAAACATTGAACATATTTTTCGTAAACATAGGTACAGGATCTACAAAAAAAAAAACATGGATACAATTTTGTGTTGTTCCTCCAGTGGGACAACATGCAAGAGCCATCAAGATGGTCTTCAACATGCATACAAAACTCATTACCATGCTTTATTTTTTAGGAAATACTTCCAGTCTTCTCCTCGGAAGGTCAATGTTTGTTGTCGTAATCTCAATATCTTGCGGAAGACCTAGGGTGACAAAGAAACATGAGAGTGGTTCCGCAGTGGAATAATTCATTATCTTGAAGAAGGTGAAAAACACTCATGCTCCTGACGCTGGCGACCTGGAGACATTGCAAGCCACCAATCAATTGTACAAATAACATGGAAAATGCCCCGACGAGAAGAGTTTCCAATTTGCGGCCGCCACTGTAAAGAGAACGACATCCCGCAACATCACTCCAATGTTGCACCCCAGCAAGAAAGCAACCCAAAATTTTTCAAATGCAGGAGGACGTAAGAACCCATCCTCACAGTAAAATTGATAGTTCTCACAAGATTCATGTGAGGAAGAAGACGAAAAATGTTGCAGGTCAAGTGGAAGAGCCCGAAACTGAAAGTTAGGACACACCAAGAGACCAACTCCTCACAGTCGAAGACTTCAAGGACACAGGTTGCATGAGCAATTCCAGAGGCCCAAATTAGTCCATTCTAGGTGGAAGGAGATGAGTAGTAGGAATATTCCTTGCACCAGTGGGAGTTATGGTCCTCATCCCTTAATACGCTAATTGTATATCCAGAGAACAGGAGAGTGGTCCCAAAATTGAATAATTATTTGGCTTGAAATATATCTCTCGGAGTATCAAGAGACTATTTTGTTACAGTGAAAGACTTCCACCCAAAACGAACTAATTTGGACCTCTGGAATTCCTACTCTCAAGTTGCAAAGAGGCTATTGTGTTCAGTGTAGGTTTCTTTTCTGAAACCCCTTGTTTTGGTCTTGTCAAGGCTGCCATCACCCAGCCAGGAGGTGCCCCACATTATGGTTGATTTCAATTTGGTCACAGGAGTGGGAACAATGTCTTGATTTCCATCATCCAATGTTGTATCATCGTTCATCAGATCATATTCTCCCGACTCAATATCAACCGCATAAACCTCTGCACCAACCATCAATGCAAGTAGTCAAGCTGTCTGAGCAGGCAGGGTTTCCTTGGAATTATTTTGCTTGAAATATATCTCTCGGTCCACCAAGGGACCATCTCATTTTTTTCTCCTCAGAGGAGGGAGATGAGCAGTAAGAATATGCCCCGGAGTACTAGAACCTCTGGTCATCATTCTCAAAGGTGTTTACTGTATCTGGACAGAACTATTGTCAAACTGCTTCCATAAGTTAACGAGAATTTTCATTTTCTCCAGATGATGTTTGAAATGAAAATTTGGAAGGGATAATATAACCCTCCACAAATCTTGGTTTAATGCGTATCAATGGAATATCTCCTCGACCCTTTCTCTGGTCAATGACAATCTCCACGGTTTATGCGTAATGAGTTTTTACCATTAAAGCTTACTAATTGCATATTTAGAAAAAAAGTGCGAAGATGGCCGTGACAACGAAGAGCGATTAAGGATTAGATATTTTGTAAAGGCGCCAACCAAACGACACTCGAAAGAGATTGCATGATGCTTGAAATGAATAATTGGAAAGGATAACACAACTCTCCACAAATCTTGGTTTAATTCATATTAATGACATATCTTCTCCAGCCTTTCGGACATTAATGATAATCTTAACAGTTCCTGCACGATGAGATATTAGCATTAAATCTTAATAATTTCATATCTAGAAAGAAGTGTGAAGGTGGCAGGGATGGCGAAGAGCGATTAAGCATTACACATTTCGTCCACCTGCGAAAGAGATTCCAAGAAATGGCCAAATATGGAAAGCGGTTGGGCGAGCTTCAAAATAGGGTCACAAGTTATACTCAGGAGACGTGAGGGGCCGATGGTCAAATTGTATGTCTCTGAACTTTTGAATGCAGAATGTGTAACATAGAACATGACACAATGAAGGATTTCAGTGGTCAATTTGAATATCACAGAATTTTGGGTTTTGTTTGTAGGTCGCGGAACAATGGAAGCGCAATGTTGAGCAAGCCTGGCTAGGAACCGGTGATGGTAATAGCGGAAAAGTATGCAATGGGTAAGTGGTTGGTTGAAATCGTGATATAAAAGCGTAAGACATAATCGAAACAGGGAATATTGACGAGCTTGAAAACAGGGCCACAAGTTCTACTCAAGAGACGTGAGGGATCGATGGTCAAATTGTATGTATCCCAACTTTTGATTGAAAAATGTGTAACATGGAACAGTGGAAAATGAAAGACTTCGATGGTCAATTTGTCTATTGCGAAACTTCGAGTGTTGTATATAAAAGTATGAGACATTCGGAAAAATGACACATTCGGAAAAACGACGAAGTAACCAAAAAGGGAAAGCAAATGAAAAAAAAGAAAGGGGAATTTGGTTGCTAGTTTGTAGATTAGTGAAGTCCGGGTGTTGTTTGCAGGCGGGGGAACAATGGAAACGTAGTGTTGAGCCTGCCTACCCTGGAACCCGCGATCCAAAAATTTTGTTGAATATGAAACAGGGAAGTGGTCGGTTGAATTCGTGATATAAAAGTATCAGTGGAAATATGAAGACATGAATCTGCCAACCCCCGCACCTAGACATTTTCTAAAAAATGACTAAGTAACCAGAAAGAGAAAGCAGAGGGAAAAAAGAAAGGGGATGACAATTTTTGGAATTGAGAATTGGTGTAAGAAAGCCCCATTGATGGTCTTAACAGTAACTATTAAGTGCATTAAACATGTGAACATGCTCTTCAATCAAGGAATGGATAAAGAGATCCATGCTTATAGTTTCCAGGATGTGTTTGTATAAGAGAAGCATCCAAAAGCCACAAGAAAAGATATTTTGGGATGTTGAAGTAAAATTATTGTACTGTCAACTTCATCGTAAGTATAACAATGAAGAATTTGAATTTTAAGATGAATTTGAATTTTAATGTTCTGTGGTTGATATAGTTCCATTGGAATTCACATAGTATATATCCTTTTATTTCAAAATATTCTTGGAGATGAATTTTGATAAGTTCATCAATCAAGGAAAAGTGATAAAATGAGCCACATACTACATTTGCGTCAGATAGATTATATTAAAAGGAAAATCATGTCCTGTATATTCTTTAAATCGTAGAAAAACTGCCAAGATCCTGAATGTATCATTAATTTTCCAGAATGAAGCATATAACCAAGAGACAAGTAAACACCAAATGTATTGAAAGTCGAGGCACAAGGAAAGGAATCAACACAAAAGGCACCAAGTGAGATCCCACAAGGGTCTATAGAGAAGTACGCATCGACCTATGCATCAAACAATTTGATATATATATAGAAACACATGTGGCATTGGTTTTCTCTTACATCTATGTTGACGGGCAAAATTGACAGCTCGTCAACTGAAAGAATGAATACGGTCTGGGGTTCTGTAATTAACCCAAGACGTTTGGATTAATCCACTCTGACGGGTTTAGCGGCTCCGTTGGCCGATCTAAGTCCTAAAGAAAGCGAAAAACAAAACTAAAGAAAATAAAATAACTTAACTCACTGAAAATTATATACAGATCTAATATATATTTACAGTTTACTAAATAATGTTTATAACATAAATATACTTATTGTATGTATAATATATACAAATGGATTTATTTCTAATATATGTATGACATTTACAGAATGCAAATTTTAATCTAAATCTGCGAAAATCGAATATGGATTGATTTATTAAACAACAACAAAGCTATCATTCAATCTTTTTAATTTGTATTTTTTTTTTTATAATGTTTATAAACAAGAAATGAAAAATCAAATTGTCTAATTGAAAACAAAGATAACAAATAGTAGAATATGTTTAGACTGCAGGAAATTTCTGTATTAAACTAATGAAATAAAACTCACAAACTAACCTGTAATCACATCTCATATTCGTCCTGTGTATAGCATCCAATCTTGTTGTTTGATGAGGCAAACCCGCAACAGGTCCTACAAATGCTTCTCATAAACGTGAAGTAGTAGTAATTGAATCTGAATGATATAACATAAAGGAGATATAGTAACATCAATTTTATAATTTCACAAGTGGCCACATTGAGATAGATCCTGCTGTGAAAACTTGTGTATAAATGTTCAACGAATGATGAAGATAAATCTCCTAATCTCAAGTTTGAACAGAATAATTATTGTATGTTAATTATTGGACATAAAATATGGATATCATATCAATTTTATCATATCAATCTGCAATAAACCACGATAGCTAAAGAAATCATGATCTAACTACAAATCAAAATAATCATAACTTGAATAAAAACATGATATAGAGAAGCTAAAGCTGTGCAAATATCATATTCCATTCAAGTCTGTAAATCATAAATCCATAGTTTTAGCACCAGGCAGAGATGATCTCAAGTTTACAAAACAACATACTTATATAGGTTACAGGAACAAAACATTTCATGTTGATAACATCCAATCTGTTCCAAAAAATGTGAGGGATGCAACCTCCCAGATTCTATTTGATACCAAAAAATAACATCCTATTCTATTTAAAAACATAAAGATAGTATGGTTGAGAGATGCCAACAGTGCTTCAAATCTCCTTAGAAATCATAGGTTCCTGAAAACAAATAAAAATAAAATATTTCAGATGTATTTTTAGTTATGAAAACAAGTAATTCGAATTTTTCTAACTAGCTACAGAATCTCATGATTCTGTAGCTTGTTATAATTATAACTAGAATCATATTTTATTCAATCAATCAAAACCAACTAAAAGGTAATCTGTGCAAACAAATCGTGTATCCTAAATTGAGAAAGACAAAATTGTATTAAACTTTTAAAAGGATCATACCTCAAATTAAGGGATTCAAACTAATCAAGCAATCTTTGAATTTACTATTGCAGTCATTGCTTCCACGTTCTTAAAAACAACAGACCCTGTGGTTTTTTGGCGTTTGTATTTGGTTTGATCTATAGATTGGAGTTTGCTATTCTCCTTCGTTAGCGAATCCACCTAGTTTTCCAAAGATTTGATTTGAGACTGTAGTAAAGGAACATCCTTGTAATACGTGTCGATCTAGGATCGACATTCATTACAGTGCGGCTGTAGAGACTGTGTATTGGTAGTATTAACAACTAGAGAATCATCCATTCAACATGTAGGTTCATCACAGAGTTTGATTCCATGAAAGTCAGGATTGTCCTTTAGACACGCTGGTAAGTTGGCAACATAATAGTAGGGTATGTTAGGACAAAGTCCATATGAGTAAGGATACTCTTTGGCCAAGAACCTTTCAATTTCCGAATCAGAATCCTCACTTACCACAATTTTGTTTTGGTCTGCACAAGGCTTGGGTTTATTTTGAGCACATCGTGAAACCCAACGAGCAACCTTTTCATTCTTATAATTGACATCGACACTGCCTTTAAACTTTATTCCCTGTGAATTTTTTAATAGTATTAACACAACCCTTAGGATGCAGATCTGGTTGAGTGTCGGGTTGGGTAGAATCAGGGTAGGTTGAGGGTTCCAAATTAGAGATAGGATCACAGGGCATGAGCAAAGGAGGATAGATGCTAGATTTCACGAGGGTTTCTGTGACGACAGGCTTGTCAACCTGTCCCAACTCACTACTACCAAAACCATTTCATAACAGAAAAGCATCCCAACAATCATTGTTTAATTTCAACTGATGTTTAATGATAATCTTGATTAAACAATGGTGTAACAAACTAGAATCAGCCTTTTGCCTCTTAAACCGCTTTCCCATATTGTATAGACTTTGAAGGAGGAAATAGGGCATGTTCAGGGGGAAATCGATAAAACTCATGAGCAATCGCAAGTGATACAAGAAAACCAACCCAAATCTCCCCTCATAGGTAATGAACTATTTCACAATAGCTAACAAATCATGCCATCTAGGTTTTAAAGATGAGACAGGCATACCTCGATTGCAACTGGTAATTCTCCTTGCGGTGAGCAACAATGACCAGAGAACCTCTTCAACCTTTGAGTTTTTGAACCATTTTTGCCCCACAGCTGGTAGACCGGTAGCTTGGCTTATAAAATCTTCATTTAACTCAAGCTGGACGTCTCCTACTTCTGCTATGCAACCGTCAAATGTCAACGCGAATTCTTGAGCAACTCTTAGATTAAAACCCTCGAACTTTTCAATAAACACACGCCAGTCCTTCCTTTCTAAGTCATCTCTGGCATTTTCAAATGATAAGAAGGTATAGATTCCATTGGGCTCAATCCTCACCACAGGATCCATGGCTAATAGAAAGTAATCAACACGGGAATCGGAGGTAGGGTTTGATAGAAAAAACATAGAGCCATAGCCTCGAATTTCCTCAATGCAATGCAAAGTCAGTTCGAAATGGTAGGCAGGAGAGTTAATTACCATGCGTGTGAAAGAGGTCATGTAGACCGAGGCCATGCAGAGCTATAATACCATGTTGTACTTAAAATGACACCTTGACATATTGGTACGCATAAGGATCGGAATAGTAGAATAGTACGTGTATCCATGACTTGATCATAAAGATTAATGTATCAAATAAACATTGAACCATTAAAAATATTATGAATCAAAACCCCATTGAAATTAATTGAATGCTAAATGAGTGGAGATTTTATACTTATGTAGCCAAGGCATGTTTAAGACCAAGGGGTTATAAACAAGGAAAACAATTGTGTTTATAGCAAAAGACAACAATTCGATAATAGACCAATATGAATATTTTTCCTTTTGATCAAAAATCAAACTCAAGTGTGAATTCCAGCTTCAAGGTTTCATGCTTACAGTCATGAAAACTTAAAATTGAAAGGAAGGTATGTAAAAGGTGACAAATAATAAGTATCGTTGCTTATGATGATTAACGAGAATTTAAAGACCCTATGTTAGGCAGCTTATAAACAAATAGAAATTACATTATTGTTGCCAACAATGGAGACACACTGGGAGAAGCAGTTATCTCTGCAGAATGAACGAGTTCAGATTAGGATAATCAGAAAAAAATTCAAATCGAAAACAACCAAAAAGTTGTCTGAACATCATTATCAATTATAAAACATTCAAGTTTCATATTACTGTTATTTTAAAAGATGAAAACTGATGACAATCTTGACAAAAGAGAGTCATGATATTAAAGTTAAAATCTTCAATACTATTGACAGGGCCGCTGCTGCCAGCAGGCATCCATAGCCTCGACAGGGATGTCATTTAACCCACTCTGATATCCGTATCTTGCCAAGAATTTCCAGATTAGAACAAAGGAAATTTAAGGTCAAAAGAATCCATATCTTAGAATTTTCATATACCTGACATTGCTTCACTGCCAGCGGGCCTGTTCAGTACCCCGATGAAGTTATCTTGGCGTCATGCATGCATTTACCCACTACCAGCAGATTTGTTCAGTATCCCGGCGGATTTACAAGCATTTCCCACATCTCTCTGAAGGTTTGTTTAGTTTTAAAGATTTTTTAATAGAGCGGGGTGACGTTGAAAATCCTAGATTTTGGACACATCGTAGTAAATTGTAGATCTTGAAGAATTTTCTTAGTTGTCCTTCATTAAGATCTAGAAATAGTTTGTTAATAAAATCGACTTTCAAGGGCAGGAAGACATCTCTGAGTTGTTCTTTTAAGGAACAGGGATAGCGTAAGAAGAATTTTTATGGATGATCGTGAGTAACTTCAGTTACAGATTGAAATCAAGAAACGCTTTTCAAACAACAAGTTTTCCTTAACATGGCTACAAACTTCAGAAAAATATCATAATTGATGCTTAAACAACCTTCAGTAGTCATTTTTAGAGGGGAAATTTTTATGTTCTCTTTGTCTGAACTAACCCATGGTGCAGGCATGTGCGTCTCAAAAAGAAAAACTAGTAAGGATAAGGGAAAAAATCAAAACAAACCAGCAAGGAAAAACAAAAAGAAAGCAAAACAAAAATACTTACACAGTGTACATGGGAGTGTCATCAGGAAAAGTACATTTTTAGAGCTTGGCCATTGGCAGGATAGGTGTCTAGTTGTCCCTCTAAATTCTGTAATCGGAAGGAACTGGGACCCAATTTCTCAGCAATTAAGAATGGTCCTAGCCACAAGTTCTGAAACTTTGTATGCTCTCCTTTTTCCTCATGCGGTTTGTCCCATTTTAGGACAAGGTCACCTACCTCAAAATTTCTGTCAGAGGCAGAATTGGAATCAAACCATTTTTTAACAATGAGTTGATGTTGATCCAATTTCCATTTCGCTTGAGTCCTCGGTTCCTCTAATTTTAACAAAGCATTAATTCGATTCTCCAAAGGGGGACAATCCTCTTCTTGTACTTTCTGTGATAGCTTCAAAGAGGGAAGGAGGACATGTGGTGGAAGAATCGCCTCTCTGCCGTAAACAAGAAAGAAAGGTGAGTTACCCACAACAGTTTTAGGAGTTACTATATCAGCCCAGATTGCGTTTAACAGTGCATCATGCCAATTTTTATGATTTTTAGAGACTGTTCTCTTGATCATTTTGATAAAAAAATTATTAGTCGATTCTGCAAAACCATTGCCTTGGGGGTAATAGCTGGCATAATACTTTAATTTAATTTCCTTTTCTAGAGAGAAATCACTCATCTCAAGAGATGAAAAATAAGAAGCATTATCAAATACCAAGCATTCAGGGATACCGAAATGAGTAATAATATTTGAATTCAAGAAATATATTACCTAGCTGGTATTTACAGCTTTTAATGGGGCATCCTTGGACCACCTAGTGAAGTAATCTGTGGTTGTTATGATATACTTATGCTGCTGTGAGGATGGTGGATTGATCGGGCCTATAATATCTAGAACCCACTACTGAAAAGAGGAGTCTACTCAAACTGGTTGCAAAGGGAAGGCTAGTTTTTGTATCTGTCCAGATGATTTTTGACAAATTACACACTTGCAGCACAAAGCATGAGCATATTTAAAAAGGGTAGGCCAATAATAACCTGCTCTTAATACTTTATGGGCAATGGTATCTCCACCAAAATTCCCACCAGCTTCTCCTGCGTGCAATTCCAATAAGGCCTTTTCTGCTTCATCTTTCTCAAGACAGCGCATTAGTACTCCATCAAAATTTTGACAAAACAGAATACCATTAATCAGCTGAAAAGAGGAAAATTTAATCTTAGTGCTCTTCTTTTTGTGGGATCCAGGTGACGGGGAGCTGATCCATGTTCAAGACATAATTTTATATCATCATACGAGGGACTAACATGGTTTTGTGCACAACATATTTGATTTTGATTGAGCTGTCCTGGATTCAACATATCATTTTTCTCTTGTTGTCCTGCAGCTGAATCAACGATTAACTTGCATAACCCTTGGCCTCTTACTATTTGTGCTGGGGTGATTTCTATGTCATACTCTTGCAA
>JASDQU010372727.1:112548-138805 GCA_032191745.1 Picea mariana
CACAACTGGCTTTACATAACCAATATCTACCACATCCCATACATCTGCACCTAAAGCCATTATGTAGGTTCTCATTCTAACTTTCCATAAGGCAAATTTTTTTCGATTGAACAGAGGGGCCTTATTGGTTGAATTTCCTTCAGGGCTTGACATGTTTAATCTCTAGGATCTACCCTTAGATAAAAGGGGCCTGCTCTGCTACCAATTGTTGGACAACTGAGAGGGGGGGTGAATCAGTTGTTACCGTGCTTGAACAATTATGCTTCTTTTAAAAACTTTACAAGGCACTCAATGATGGTGACAATCATGCAGGGAAATAAACATTGAAACATTCAACATCAGTCACATGTATGAGAAACACAAAGACAAATATTTCCCGCGGAAACCCATATAGGGTAAAAACCTCTTTTTTCTTTATATGATAAGTAATAGTTACATTCTTTACATTATCATACATATGAGCACAAACTCATAATGAGGCTACAACCTTAGTTTTGCAAGTTTCTACTTGCTGAGAGCACCAACTCTCTATTTTCTCTAGCACCCACTAGAAGGAAGCACCAACTCCCTGATTTCTCTAGCACCAACTAGAAGGAAGCACCAACTCCCTGTGTTCAAGCACCCACTTGAACCTCTGAGGACACCAGTCCTCCCTAGTGCCTCCCAACCACCATGAATTATAAATTCTTTGTTACTAAAACTTATTACAACGATATAAAAATATTCAATGGATTACCAACCTTGTCGTTGTTATGTTACACTACTCTTCCCTGTCTGCATCAGTGTCTTCTGCACACCTCTAACACTTTCTGTTCTTCTACCTTTTATGATTTATGCATCATATCCCTTCAATTCACCATTCCTCGATTGTGCGTTTCTTCTCCTGCGTTTTGCCTCCTTGTACACACCTGAATTCTCCTACACAGCGACAACACTTATCTCTTCTTTGTTCAACATTCTTATAGTCTCTATTGTCTTTGTGCATGCAATATTCACAATGCCTCTGCATGCTAACTCTGCGCCAAATTCCTCCACAACTCAAGTGCTCTGTTTGATCATCATCGTGACTCTTTAGCTTCTCTCATCATTTCCACTCATTCAGCATCACTGTATGTTATACTGAGATTCCTCAGCCTCTCTAGCAGTTTTAGACTCTTCGTCTTCTCTGTGACAGTCAAGCTCACCTTCTCTATTCCAGTTACAGGCCTCAATGCTCATCCATCTATCAATCACCTCCACAAACATCTTCATCCCTCTTGAAGATTCCCAGAGACTCTTCACCTCCTCTTTCAATCACCCCAAAGTGTCTTTGAGTCCTTTCGTAGAAACCATCAGTGGTTTTTGGTAGTTACACTGTGTCGTGCTACAGTAGCCCTCCGATCTTGTTCAAATTCACCTACACCGTTGGATTGATTCCATGGGATCTTTCATTCATTTCGGCATTTCGACATTCAACAATTCAACATTCGTGTGACCATGTGTCTCGACATTCCCAGTCGCGATCCCCGAAAAGAAGCTTGGTTTCTCTAGCTCTTTCCTCCATCTCTCGCTGATGTGACCAAGGGTTGTGATCACAGCCTTATGCATCAAGCACTTTCGCGATTTTGCATTTCGTGAATCTGGAGATGAGGCATCTCGACTCTCCAAGTCGCTATCCCCGAAACCCCAAAATGGTGTGGGATCAATGGTCCCGATCAACACTTGATCTGACGGCTCAGATCATTTCGCGATTTCGACATTCTTGATGTTCAGTGTTCTTGTCACTCCAAAGTTCCAATTCACGAAACTCTGAAATGGAGTCGGATCAACAGTCTAGATCACATCTTGATCTGACAACTGTTATTAAATCGCAATTTCGCATATCGCGATTTTGGGATTCTTGATGTTCAGTGTTCTTGTCACTTCAAAGTTCTGATCCGCGAAACTCCAAAATGGAGTGGGATCAACGATCCAGATCAAACCTTGATCTGACGACTCAGATCATTTCACGATTTCACATATTGCGATTTCGGGATTCCTGTGGTTAATAGTCTTTGACATCTGTAACTCTTGATCTGCGAAACTCTGAAATGGAGTGGGATCAGCGGTCTAGATCAAACCTTTATCTGACGGCTCAGATCATTTTGCAATTTCGCATATCACGATTTCGGGATTCCTGTGGTTAATATTCTTTGACATCTCCAACTCTCGATCCACGAAACTCCGAAATGGAGTAGGATCAATGGTCCAGATCAAACCTTGATCTGACGACTCAGATCATTTCACGATTTCGCATATCGCGATTTCAGGAGGTGAAAGGCTGGAGCATTTCATACCTTTGACTTTTTAGTCAGTGAAATGATGATCTGTGTCCACGTGTCCTTCCCGAATATGGACGGTCCTCCTGCTTTCAGGATTTTGTAAGCCCACTTCTCTTAGCACTTTAAAGAATGTGTAGGCTCTCTTGGATCCAATGGTGGTCAGACCTTATGCTCAGATCTAACGCCCGAGATCTGTCCTCCATATCTGCACCTCCATGTGTCCTTCCCGAAGATGGACGGTCCTCCTGCTTTCGCGATTTTATAAGCCCGCTTCTCCTAGCACTTTAAAGAACGTGTAGGCTCTCCTGGATCCAACGGTGGTAGGACCCTGCGCTCGGATCTAACGCCCGAGATATATCCTCCATATCTGCGTGCTCCTCTTGTCTACATTGAGATCTGACAACCATCGAGAATTCTGAATTGTTGATCCAACGATCACTGTTGCTGCTCCTCCCCATTATCACTGTGTTTTTGATCATGCTCATGTACTCAATCCATCATCGTTGTTGTACTTTCCATCAATGACAAGCATACGCTGCCTGTAAAACATGCCAACAGGTTGGCCATGAATATTTCAGCCTTAGGGTTTATTAAGTTATTTAACCATGGATTTACACAAGCATCATTGTCATCATATGAGATCATCAACATTACATAAGGTAGGAACCACAAGCAAATTGTTGAACTTTATTATAAGAAAGAAAGCACCTGATACAATAGAGAAGCATATTTGAATAGATGGCTTCAAGACAATACTAGAGCTGCATACAAAATGCTCCCAGAGATACAAATCAAGCCTGCCAAAGGCTGCAAATAGAAAATGAACGCTCAACTGCAAACCAGAGTTTCGGCCCAACCTTCAAGCAACTGGTATGACCCTCGTGACTGTTGGTACGACCTGCTGAAGATAAGGACACCAAGGGTTCGGCCCTCCTGAATATATAGACCTCCTAAAGCTGTCAAACTCTCCCCAATGATAGATCAAGATAAGGAAAGACTCTTCCTGAAAAATGAAGCTCAAACATTGAAGCTTCCTCCTCAAACTGCAGAAACCCTGGGATGGTACGACCCTCCTGAAACCCTGAATATGGCCAATAGTACGACCTAGATGAATGTGGCCTTTGAATCATCTGAAACTCTTTTGGATGATATATCGGGCATCTACAAGCATGTGAGAGAAGTCTCAAGGTCAGATCTATCTTATAGCCTTCTAGATCTGAGAATTGTTGAATCTCCAAGTTGTACCCTTCCTCCTGAAATTGTTCCCACCTGCAGTGAATGATAGGGATGTGGTAACCCCTCCAAGAATCCCTCAAACTAATGAGCAAGGTCTTGCAAGAAAACCCTAATTCTGAAAAAACCTCAAGCTTCCTCCCTTGGCTGGATCAAACTCTTCCTCATCAACTGGTGCGCCCCTACAAGAAAACCCTAGCTGGTACAACCTTGCTGATCCAAATGGTATGACCCTGCTAGTTCCCCTGGATAGATGATAGCTGTAGAATGGTGTGGGTGTAGTATTTCATCCCTGATACCAAGCTTGGAGCTAGGTGAGTGTAACATTTCATCATTGAGCTGCTCACTAGGGTTTGTAATATCAAAACCCTCAAAACTGTATGCTCAAGAGCATCAACACGAAAAATACCAAAATCCAAAATGAATGAGAGGTGTGCCCTAGCCTTCTCTTTATACTTTTCTTCTATTCCCCTATTGAGTTAAGTTAACCCCTAGGGTTAACTCCTAACTCATCCTCTAGCGCTTCTATTCCTTCATTGAGTTAACTTTTACTCTTTTTACCTTTTTTTTAAGTCAACTTAAGAATATAACCTTAGTTTGGTTGACTTTTCCCCTCAGTGTGAGACTATGACCTAGTGGGGATGCCTAGGCCACTAAGTCTTCTCTTACCTCTTCATCAAGAGGTGGGGGACATTAAAGTTTCCCCTGCTAGAAATTTCTTGTCCTCGAGCAATTCTAAACCTGTCTCACGTGCCACCTGTTCATTCACCCACGTGGCATCCTCAATGGGTAGATCTTTCCATCTGATCAAGAACTCCTTGATGCTTCTATTCCTGAGCCTCTTCTCTCGAACCTCCAATATCTCTTATGGAACCAAAACAAGCTATCCTTCTTCATCCGTGGGAGGTAATACCTCAATGGGTGTGATGTGTTGGCCGATGGCTCTCTTAAGGCAGGATACATGGAAAACGTTTTGTATTCTGCTTCCCTGTGGAAGCTCCATCTCATAAGCTACAACCCCTATCTTCCTGCTAACTTTGTAGGGCCCAAATAAATGTGGTTTTAGCTTCTCTAATCCACTTATTTTTGTAGAATCATGTCTGTATGGTTGGAGCCTTAGATAGACTAAGTCACCAACCTCAAAATTACGCTCAACTTTGTGCTTGTATGCTTGGACCTTTTGTTGGTTCTGTGCTCCTTGTAGATGATCCTTCAGCTCCCTGAGAATGTATTGGCTCTGCTGTATCAAATCATGTACCATAGGTGCCCTGTTTTCACCAAAAGCAATATCTACAAAAGATAGTGGATCATAGTTGTACAAGGCCCTGAATGGTGACATGCCTATGGAGACATGCTGGGTGGTGTTGTATCAATACTCCCCTAAGTGTAACCATCTGACCCACGCTTTATGTTGCCCTGCCACATAATTCTTGAGGTAGCCTTCCACCCACTTGTTGACTATATCGATCTGTCCATCCGTCAGTGGGTGATAGCTGGTACTAGGGTTCAAGTCCGTACCAACCAATCTAAACAACTCCTGCCAAAATGTACTCATGAACCTCCTATCCCTGTCACTGACAATGGTCTTGGGTAGGCCGTGCAACCTGAAAAATCTCCCTGAAAAATAGTTCACCCACCTGTGCTGCACTAAAGATTGCGAAGAAATGTGAAAAATTCATCAATATGTCTAATACTATAAAAATGCAGTCCTTCCCTTACGTCTTTGGCAACCCGGTGATGAAATCCATGGATATTCTTTCCCACTTGTGCTCTAGAATGGGTAAGGGTTGCAATAGTCCTGCTGGGTGAGTGTGCTCATCCTTTTTCTCTTGACATGTAGTACACTCATTGATGTGCTTTATTACATACTCCTTGAGGCATTTCCATGAGAACCTCTCCCTCACCTTCCTGTATGTCTTGCTAACCCCTTGGTGCCCTACCATTGGTGAGTCATGACATGCCTACAACACTTTGGCCTTGAAGGCCGATCTAGGAACCAAAATGATTCATCCCTTGTAGTAGATGAGGTCATTTATAATATTGAAGTTATCATCCTATACTTGTCCATCCAATAGATGACAGGTGAACTGATCCTTCACATAGTCCATCACCAAGTGGTCTTTCCAATTAACTGATACACCTGCCATGGCAAAGATGGATGGCCTCCTAGACAATGCATCAACCACCACATTGTTCTTCCCTTTGAAAAATTCAATTTCAAAGTCGTAGGCATGTATCTCGCTTACCCATTTTTGTTGCCTCTCATTTAAGTCCTTTTGTTCCAATAGGTATTTGAGACTATTATGATCTGATTTGACAAAAAACCGTGCACCTAGCACATATTGCCAAAATTTGGCTAGTGCATGCATGATGGCCAACATTTCTTTGTCATAAATACTGTAGAGTAGCTTAGGACCCTTGAGTTTTTGGCTCTCATAGGAAAGAGGGTGCCTATTCTGCATAATTACAGTCCCTATGCCTTCTCCTGAGGCGTCACACTCCAAGGTGAAAGGCAGGCCGAAATCTGGAAGGGCTAGGACTGGGCATGTGCTCATCACCTTCTTCATCTTGTCCATTGTCATTTGGGCTTCCTCATACCATTTGAAGGTTCCTTTCTTAGTGAAATCGGTCAAGGGTGCACATACCTAAGAAAAACCCTTGAAAACTTTCTTTTAGTATGTGCATATGCCCAGAAATCCTCTTAATTATCTGAGTGTCTTGGGAGTAGGCCACTCCATAATGGCCTTTATTTTCTCCTGATGTACCTATACCCATTTTTCTCCAATGATTCACCCAAGTAAAGCACCTCTATCATTCCAAACTCACATTTGGACTCCTTAGCATACAATGATTGTTCCTCCATGATTGATAGAATCTGATCCACATGTCGGAGGTGTTCCTCCCACATCTTGCTGTAAATGAGCAAGTCATCAAAAAATACCAACAGGTTCTTCCTCAACTATTTGTTGTACACATGGTTCATGCAAGATTCGAACATGGTTGGAGAATTGGTTAGCCCGAAGGGCATCACTAGGAACTCATAATGGTTGTAATGACACCTTGATCTGATGATAGACAAAACGAAGGTCAATCTTTGTGAAGTAGACAACTCCATGCAATTCGTCTAGCAGGTCATCAATCCTTGGTATCATGTACCTGTTTTTTATTGTCTTTTTATTCAAGGCCCTGAAGTCAATGCACATCCTCATAGTGCCATATTTCTTCTTCACCAACACTACTGAAGAAGAAAAAGGGCTAGTGCTCGACCTGATGTGCCCCATGTCCAAAAGTTCCTTGATGGCCTTCTCTATCTCATCTTTGTACTTCTTTGGATGCCTGTATTGTTTGGTGATGACTAGTTTGGCTCCTTCCTCTAGCTCAATAATGTGCTCAAACCCCTTGTCTAGTGGCACCCCTGGAGGAATCGGTCCAAACACCTTGTGGTGCTTGTCTAGGATTTCTTGGATCTCTGCAGTGTAGTGAACCTCGCCCTACTCATCCACACGTACTGAAATCCTGCATTCTATTGCGTACACTATCTCATCTCTTCGGAAGATGGCCTCCATCCTCTTGGCTGTGACCACCTTTGCAACATTCCCTATCATGCCCCAGAGCACTACCTTTTGTCCACCCTCCTCTATGAATGACATCTCCATGGTTTTGTAGTTGGTGGTGATAGGCCCCAACGTACTGAGCCACTAAAGTCCAAGGATGATGTTCATATCTAGAAGGTCCATGACATAGACATCCTGTACCAGCTCATGCCTACCCAATGTAAGCTTCGTACCAGGAATGTATCTGTCACAAGGCATAGTGCTTCCACCTGCTACCTCCACTTTGAACCCTTCAAAATCTACTGTGGGTATATGCCTCCTTTTTAGCAATGTTGAATCAATGAATTTATGAGAGGATCCCCCATCAATCAGAACCGATACCTTTTTTCCCTGCAAGACTCCCCTCATCCGGAAGGTGTTATACTTGGGCACTACACTGATAGATGCCAAGGTGGCTTTCTCCTCAGTCGTACTATCCTTTCCTATGATCTCTTCCTCTACCGCCTCAATGGTTTCAGCCTCAATGTTCTGTATCTGGTCGATCTCCTCCTCCTCCTCCTCGTTATATGAAGTGACCTCTATGTAGTGCACTTGACCACGGCCCATGAATTTGTGTGCAGAGGTTCCATGGTTATTTGCAAGTGAAGAAAAGTTTCTTCCTCCTCAACTCCCTCCTAGTGTTCTCGTCCACTCTGCCAAGGCCCCTGTCAAAACCCCTTGGGTCACATTCTCCCTAGTTTATTGGAGGCCTTTGGTCTCTTCCTCCTATGTTAAGAGGTGGTCTAGGTATAAATTTTGGCTTAGCAGCTGGTCCTAGGTCTCTCGTCCTATAGATAGCATCTTGTAGGTTGGCAGGCTTAAAAGATTTTACCCACCCCTTCAAGGGTTCCATCAACCCCTCAATGAAGAGCATCATGAGTTTGGTTGGAGAAATATCTTGCACCATCACAGCCAACCTATGAAATTCTTCAATGTATGCCTCAGTCATACCTATTTTCTTGAGTTGTGTGAGATATCGGAAGTGTATCTCAGGATCCCCTTGATCAAATCGATCAATGAGCCTCTGAGTGAATTCTGTGTAAGATATTATCTGATTATGGCCTAGTGTGGTGAGTCCATGGTACCACCAATCATGAGCCTTTCCATCCAGGTACATAGTGGAAAATTTGATGGCCTCCACCTCCCTCATGGGATTAAGTTGTAGATAGGTATCCATATTTTGTACCCATGCCTGTGCTATCATCTTGGCCATACCATCAATGTATGGGATCTCTATCTTCCTTGCTCTTTGTTCAAACTCAAAACTGCTCCTGTGGTTTGGCCTGGGCTTATTCCTTAACTTGAGTTGACATTATTGATCCAGGGACATCTACCTCTAAATTATCATGTCCAGGCCATAGTACTCCTTATTACGCTGTGCCATCTCTCCACAAATTCGTCCACCTGTTCCTGTTGCACCTGTCCATCTGTAAACATGGGCAAGTATGGTCTAGGGTTAGCCTTGCTACCCATTTGTCCATATGAAGTGCCTCCTCCATCGCTTCCCTCAGATATGGGATCTTTCTTCGGATTGTATCTAATTTCACCATGGGATCCACCAGATCTCCCATATCCACCAGATCCACCAGCCACCTTGTTTCCATATGTCTCTGGGAATTTCCCCTGACGAGTCATCTGCATCAATAGATGGGTTATGATCATCTGGTTCTCATCAATTTTTTTTCCAAACTCACATCTACCTTATTTAAGGTCTTAGTGATCTCGGCCTGTTCCCCTCGGCTTGTCTCCTGGATCTCCTGCAAATGATGGACCAGGTTGCTCTCTGTGAGATTTAGGGTTTTATGGAATTCGACTGCCTAGTAGTCCAAGCCTTGTGGCTCATGATCATCTCCTGAAACCTCCATTTCAACCTCTGTTTCAATGGTTTGTTTCTTCCTTCTGCCCATAAATATCCCATTGTACCTCTGCATGCGCTAATCCATCCACAGGTTTGGAGGATCAAAGCTCTGATACCACTGTAATCATCACAAGTCAAATTTTTTGCTTGGAACCACTAACTAACCACTGATCTGATTGTTATTTATTGTGTATGTAGGTTCTCCATGAATATATCGGCCTTAGGGTTTATTCAGTTATTTAACCATGAATTTACATAAGCATGATTGTCATCATATGAGCTCATCAACATTACCTAAGGTAGGAACAAGAGGTAAATAGATGAAATTTATTATAATAAAGCAAGAACCTGATACAATAGAGAAGAATATCTGAATAGATGGCTTCAAGAAAATAATAGAGCTGCATACAAATGCTCCCAGAGATACAAATCAAACCTCCCAAAGGCTGCCAATAGAAGATGAATGCTCAACTGCAAACCAGAGTTTCGGCCTAACCTTCAAGCAACTGGTACGACCCTGATGATTGATGGCACTGCCTGCTGAAGATAAGGACACCAAGGGTTTGAACCTCCTGATGATATATACCTCCTGAAGCTGCCAAAATCTCCCCAGCAATAGATCAATATAAGGAAAGTCTCCTCCTGAAATATGAAGCTCAAACAATGAAGCTTCCTCCTCAAACTGTAGAAACCATGGGATGGTATGGCCCTCCTGAAACCCTGAATATGGCTAATAGTATGGCCTAGATGAATGTGGCCTCTAAATTGTCTGAAACTCTCCTGGATGATAGATCGGGCATCTACAAGCATGTGAGAGAATTCTCAAGGTCAAATCTAGCTTATAGCCTTCTAGATCTCAGAATTGATGAATCTCCAAGTCATACCCTTCCTCCTGAAATCATCCCAACCTGCAGTGAATGATAGGGACGTGGTAACCCCTCCAAGAAGCCCTCAAACTGATGAGAAAGGGCTTGCAAACAAAGCCTAATGATGGAAAACCCTCAAGCTTCCTCCCTTGGCTGGATCGAGCTCTTCCTCATCAACTGGTGCGCCCCTGCAAGAAAACCCTAGCTGGTATGACCCTGCTGATCCAAATGGTATAGCCCTACTAGTTCCCCTGGATAGATGATAGTTGTAGAATGGTGTGTTTTGTTCCTGAGTTTATACTTTAAGGCTCTAAAGTATACCATCAAGGCATCTAAAAAGACAAAGAGAATTAAGGGGTAAGAATCAATTGTGAAGGGTAAATCAGAGTTGGTTTCTCAACTGTCTCTGTCTAGATTCCCATTGTTCTTGGATGCTGATATCTCTCTCGATAACTACCCATGAGCATTCTAATTCAACCCGAGTAGTTGTTGTTTGTAGGATAGTATTAAATAAGTTCAAAGCAATGCTATTTTGATCTTGAAGGCCAGGTTCTATGTTAGGTTGTTTATTATTTGGGACAGTCATGGGGAGTAAAATTTTATTGAATTACAAAATGTTTAAAGATTTGTTGCTTCATTTTTGAGGGATGAAATAGAAAAGGAATTTTGGAACTCAAAATAATAACACAATAACAGTAGAGGTCATTTCCTATACTTGAAATAATTTGAGAATAGTAAAATAATAATAAAAGTAACGTTGCCGAAAAATATGAGGATTTAATCATGAAAGAATCTCATATCATAACAGAAGAAGGGAAGAAAATGAGATTTCTAATGAAGTATAAAATATAACCATCCAAATGACCTATAGGTCTTGAAACTTCTGATAGCAATCACAAAGGAAAAACTGTAAATGATTAGATAATCAAATAAATTCAAACTAGAATAGAATTTTGAGTTAAACTATAGCTGATCATTCATTAGAAAGACATGAAAAGAAAGATGTTGAAAGCTATTGAAAACAGAGTAAAGGAACACATAGCTTCAAGTTGACATAATTCATAATCTCTTATGCATTATCTATATCACTGTAAATCAGAAAACTTCTAATACAATTGGCTCCCCAAAAACAAAAGCCCATTCTTAGTCTTGTGAAATTATATTTATACATGATCACCAAACCTTTTTTTTCCGTTGGTGATTAACTAACTTCCGAAGACTAACAATTACATGAATGTGAAATAATGTACCGTTTGTATTTCTATCTTTATCCTCTTTGATTAATTTGGATGATGAAATTTTCAAAATAATACTTTATTTCTTTGTTGATGAAACTCCTTCTTCTGTTTTGAGACAATCAATACATTTTCCCAGGAGCTGCACCAATACACTAGGAGCCTCTGGAATATCTTTCGCCTCAAAAAGAAAGAACTTTCTCTATAGTCCTGGTAGACGGTCATCAACTACTTTTCCTGTAAACTCAATAGTTTGTAACTTTAAATTCGGCTTCACCATCCACCTGTTAATCTGTGTAACATCAATTACCTTCATATGTGAGATTTCTATTTTAATTTCATCCAGATTCTCCTTGAAATTTAATTGATGCCTTCCAATGTTGATTTGTCCTAATAACCCAAGACAATTATCTCTTTCAATGTTCAACGAAGCCTTATCTAGAAGATCAAAAATTGCTTGGAAATCATTGTTAACCTCTTTGGTTATTCTCTTGTTTTTGGCAAGGCTTGCCTCCCAAACCTTGAGTATTATATCCCCTTTGATCTGCTCTGAAACATATAACTTTTGAGTCTTTCTGATCTGCTCTTTTGCTAAAAGAGTCAATGCCTTTTGAAAAATGGTTCTGGATACTTTTGCTTCCCTCTCCTTTAAGAGGATACTGTCGAAGGATTTGCTTGTCTCTTGAAAGTACCTCTGAATAATTTCTAGCTTAGAGATCAATCCCTGTTGCTCTTTTTCTATTTTTGCATGTATTTCCAATGCCTAGGCTTGGAAAGTTTCCATCTCTACCACTTGATTTTGGATTGAACTCATCTTGTTCTGTAATTGTTTATTCATTTCTTCTTGATGTAGGACCTGTGCTTGATTGGCCTGTATATTCATGTTCGCTTCATTTAAGCTTATTCTTAGTATTTGAATCTCCTGTATGTCACTGGTTCTGGCTTGTTCTAGCTCTTTGTTTATTTCTAGACTGATACTTCTTTTAGTCTCCCTTAATTGACTTTGTAGCTGGGCTATCATTTGGTCTTTCTGTTGTAACCTAATCCTCAAATTGCTTATAGAGTGTAAATTTCCTGATGCGAAGGCTCCCATACTGCCCACTATTTCTGTAGAGAATTCCTCTTCTTCAATATTTTGTCCATCTATGATGATCTTATGATTTTTTATCATCGTGTCTCCTCTTAGATGCATTTCCTATTTCAAGATAGCCTTTCTCTTTTTACTAAAAAAATAATTGGATGAAGGAATTTCATCTCTAGAAATAGGTTCGAGATCACTAACATATAGAACTCCCATTTGGGGGTTTCCATAGGTAGACTGTAATGGGGTCAAAGAAGTAATAGGGCTTCCAATCTTCGTCGATACTGTTCCTCCTATTTTTTCACGAAAATTCTCAGGGACTTTTGGAGATGTTTCCAACTCCTTTCCTTTCCCTGACTTTGAGTTCTTGATTTGTAGAACTTCTATTCTTAGTGAAGGCATTTCAATCTCCTTCAAATTTTCCTTTGTATTTACTTTATCTTGTGAATCTGATTCAAAATCCGGGGGAGGTCCTTCCTTCTCTGGAGGGGGGATCGTGTATTGACCTTGCAATATCTTCAGTGAACAACTTCGCCTATGGATTTGGAAGGTCATAAAACCAGTCTGTAAGTCGGGTGGTAATGCCCATACTCTATTTAATACTTCCTCATAATTTTTGACCTCTTTGAACATATCATCATAAGCGGACCTTTCATGTTCATAAGCTTTCATACCGCAGTGTATCAAGTGTTTGTTCACTACTTGATAAGGTTCATGCTTTTTGTGCTCAATATTTACCAGTTATATTTCTTCGAGAGCTTCTACTTCCACCTTGGAATGGCCCAAGTTTAGTAATGAAAATTTTCCGATATACACAGGGAAGATTGGCTAGGATTTCCTTTGAGCTACCTTTAGCTCTATTTCGATGCTGCCTTTCACTATTTGGTGTGCTAGCTCCCTCAATACCAGTCTGTCTGGGAGAAATTTTGGAAGCACATGAGGTGGGACTGAGCACCCATAAACTCTAATGTAGGAGAAAATTTCTTCGATAAACCAGTCGTCTATTGCCCTAAGGTTTTCTGAGACTATCTCAGAGATGTGAGGAGGATCACAACCATAAAGAATTTTATGCATTGGTATTATTACGAAATGACAAATTTTGTAAAATGAATTTTTTTCGTTTTCTTCCCACAACTCTGAATGATACTCGTGAATGGGTTGGGGTCAGGTTATGATTTATTCCAATTAATTAGAGGGAACAGATTCAAAATCAAATGGTTTCCATTATGTATGTCAACATGTAAAAGGCCACTGATTGACCTTGGGATTTTGTGGTTTTGTAATTTGAAACCTCTTTGGCCAAGTTATCGGATAAAATCTGGCTCTAGTTGAAACTATACCCTTCTGATGCCTCTTCTAAAAAGGGTACCCAATCTGCGAGAAAATGACAGGGATTCTGTTTGCCAAAGAGTATGCACAACATCATGGCTACATAAACCATGTATTCATTCAAAGATGCGGTGGCATAACTTCCATGAGTGTTGGCACTAAATTTTGATGGACATATCCACCATCCTTTGATTAAATCAGGATAAGTTTGGTCTTCCTTAGTACAGTCCTTCCTTTGAAATTAAGCTATAAACTCGACATTGTAAATATATTTAGGATTGGGTGAGAGTTTGTACATTACTTGGATATGTTCAGGTCTGAATGAGCCGATAACGACCGTTTGATCGTTCAGAATACTTCTTGTCGGAATATCAACCTTCTCTAGAGCCCAACTGATCATGTCATTGTATGCCACGAGCCGTGGGCGTGCTACAATCTTGTGAAGCTCAGATTCGGCTATGTCCCAAAGGTGACTCTAGGAATCATTTGGGGAATTTTTAATTTCATAGTCCAGAATTTCATAGATTTGTCTCCAGGATTTGATTGAGTCGATAGCATGTGGTGTTGTGTCGGATATGATATCTGCCTCTGAACTACAAATCTCAGTTGTATCTTCACTCTTCTTAGGCACTTTCTTTGGTGCCATGATTTTCATATCAGAATGAAAACCTGTCACAGAAGAGAGGTGTATGCGTTTAGATGAATGTGTCTTACACCTGATAGCATGAACTAGGACAAGTTGCAAAACAAAAACCTTTAATTCTCTTTTAACTCATTTAATGGTGAAGGTACTGACACAAATGACAATAACTTAATACCTTAAAATAAGTGAATATTTCTGAGATACGCATCAGTGTCACATAAATAATCAGTTATCTGTTATTAATGTAGCCGTATTTTGGCAATCCCAGATTCAAAATTCAAAAGATTTCATTTAGCGGTATCGAAAATAAGAAAATACATAAGAAGTTTAATTATCATTAATCGTGTTTTTAAAACAGATTTAGTTCAGTTTAAATGTTGATTATGGTTCGAGACTTCACATTTGGGGGTTTCAGGGATCATGGATAGATGAGGTATGTCACCGCTAAACCCTGATTCTTGAAATTGTGAAATCATGATGAGATTAGGTTAGGCTTTAAATTTCGTATTAGTAAATTAATTAATTAGGATTAAAAACTAACTTCCATTCTTTCGGGAAATTGGGAATCGGGGTTTCGTGATTCAATATGTATGGAAAACATATGGTTTTGAGTAGACTCGAATCCCAAAAGGTTTAAAGATTGTTAATCAAATCCTTTAGGGTTTAAATTACCGTGATTAAAAATAACTTTACAGAATGCGTGTCAAGAATTTTAAAACACTTTTGTTTTATTTCTTTTGATTATTTAAAGAATAAAGCTTGTCAGAATTTCGGTACCAGGATTTTGGAAATTATAGTGATGGTTATACTTTATGAAAAGCCGAAACCTGAAAAAGGAAAGTTTTAGTCTTAGAGATAAAAACTTTAAAAACTATTTCAATGGTCTAGGTGGAGTATTTCATCCCTGAGACCAAGCTTGGAGCTAGGTGAGTGGAATCTTTCACCACTGAGCTGCTCACTAGGGTTTGTAATATCAAAACGCTCAAAACTGTATTCTCAAGAGAATCAACAAGCAAAATACCAAAATCCATAATGAATGATAGGTGCGCCCTAGCCTTCTCTTTATACTTTTCTTCGATTTCCCTATTGAGTTAAGTTAACCCCTAGGGTTAACTCCTAACTCATCCTCCAATGCTTCTATTCCTTCATTGAGTTAAATTTTACTCTTTTTACCTTTTTTTTAAGTCAACTTAAGATTATAACCTTGGTTTGGTTGAATTTTCCCCTCAATGTGAGACTATGGCCAAGTGGGGATGCCTAGGCCACTAAGTCTTCTCTTACCTCTTCATCAAGAGCTGGGGGACATTACATAGCACGTGGTACACTTGGCTGGGTTTTTTGATAAGAAATGAGTTCTTAACCCCTCAATTTTGACCCCATCATCAATTTAACACAGGGTGTTGAGAATCCTTTCTCTCCCAAAGTTTTGACTAATTCGTCTCATCATTTTTGAATTGAGATCCCAATCCAAAATGGCTCTATCATTTTATCCTATGCCAAAATAAACGCTTTTACTATGGATAGGTTGGCACCCAAAAGACATGATTTTGTACCTGACAAACCATTAGAAATCATCCTTAGTCTTTTGAGAAATCAATCATTAAATTTTGATGATCAGTCGTAGTCTGTGAGGCCATTAGTCGAGGACAAGCATAAAGAACATGATAAACGAATTAAGAATTTGTAGGAGGTCTGTGAAGTTGATTTTAAAAACAAAAGAAATGGTTGAATCCTATCTAGGATGATAAGGAACAAACATAAATAGAGGAATGATCCTATTCAAATGATTATAATAGAATATCTTATCTTTGTTGAAACTACAAGTCCAAACTCATCAAAGGATAGTCATCTGCAATATGAATTTATTTCCAATTTTCCCTCATTCCTCCAAAACTGTGAGGGATTTGCAGGAATCCAGGCTGATTTAAAGTCTAAGTTGGTAAAATAAAAGTCCCCAGACTCGGACCATCAACAATTACTTCCGAATCTAGAACCTGTGTGTTGTGATGGATGTTTAGTGTGGATCCATAGGTATTACATAGACATCCCTTACTTGTGTATGCACCTTAATCAGGTTATAAATTAGAACAAGGATCTTGAAAGAGAAAATCAAGAATTGAGGTATGAAATACAACGAAATGCTTCTCTGACAAACAAGAAACCCAGAAAATTGGGAGGTATTATCATTAAGAATTCAACTAATATCAATGCCATTATGAGATCATAGATGCATGAATCCTCTTTTTCCAATGTTTAAATTTGGTAAATAAATCTATGTTTTTTATTTTTATTTGATTTGTTAGATAAGCAAGTGTTGTTACAATGTTTTTTAGACTAGCTACATAATCAAAGATTCTATAGCTTGTCTTAAATTAGTTAATGAGATTTTTAATTGGATTTTAATTTTACTTTCAGGTCTCAAAAAAAAGAACGGGAAGTTGTCCTATGTGTTGCTGGCTTATTCAAGGACCATAAAGTATTTCTTTTTTAAAAGTAGTTTCTATTTCAAACAATACATAATGTATTTTTGACAATTATTATAACAAACTTTTATGAGTTGTTGTATACATTACTGTTATAAACTCAAGTTAGGATTTGGTTTTAAAGATACTCTATTTTTTGAAGATTTACCTCAATCCTGTGGATATGAGAAGTAGATCATTGTGATGCTTAAATAATTTGATAGTTTCGATATCAAACATGGTGGAAATTTTGGGAGATGGACTACTGAATACTTTTTTGAAGAATATATAATCATACTTTAACTAAGGCTTTCGTCCTGCAAGTTAAAGAGTACATTTTTTATTATAATTATCTCTGATGATGGTTTATATTCTTTGAAGTAATTGATTATGAATTGATTTAAATTATCTTTAGTATGTTTGATCAATGCATGGTTCATTATTGTCATCTATTTATTAATTTTTCCAATATTTATAGTCCATGATTCCAAATTATTAGTTCCAGGTGATTGTATTATCTTGGTGCCAATCTCGAACTGTATTGAGTTTATTCATATAATTTGAGTTGGCACATATCTATTTAATCAATGGAAATTTATTTCTTAATGTAAATAGTTATTTATGTCTTTGTAGATTTTAACCTTGTACAATATTTACTGCAAACAAATTTTTAGTAAAACAACAAAAAATATACAATGGAAAATACAAACATTACACAGATATTTTTCCCCTAGAAACCCAAACAGGGAAAACCAGTATATTCTATATTCATTCATAGTGATACATTGTTTACAATACAATATACATATAGGAGCCAACGCCATCCAAAAACCTAACCCAATGACCTGGATTAGTCAACAACCCTAATTCCTTAACCGAAAATACAAAACCATCGGCAAAAAACCATGTGCCGAAAAACCACCTAAATATGTGACATGTTTCCCGAGGAAAATTTTTCTTTTTGGCCCTGCATGGGGGGATTCGCCCCCCTACATGCCTAACACAATGCTCAGACACTGCAACTCGTGCAAATAATATAACACACACCCAACATTGTCCCACTTGTTGTTTTCTTTGCATACAAGGGGGTTACAGGGTTACATAGTCAACAATATAGGGCAACAATGCCCATGGATCCTCTACACCAAGAGAACTTCTCAGTGCTCACATATTTTTTTAATGAGTCTGCAACATTCTTCAAAGTGTCCACCTTCATAAACAATACTTTCTTTTCTTCAATCATGTCTCTCACAAAGTGATATTGAATATCAATATGCTTTGTCTTTGAATGATAAGCTAGGTTCTTCACAAAAAAATTGCACTCTGACTGTCACACTCTATCCTTACAGCTTGTTTTACCAACCCAATACATGGACACAATATTTGTAACCATACTGCTTCCTTACTTGCATGTGTGGTTTCCATGTATTCAACTTCTATAGTTGAAAGTGCCACTACAACTTGTCTTTTGCTCATCCAACTTATTGCTCCTCCAAACAGGTTAAACACATACCCACTTGTAGATCTCCTACGATCTAGATCTCCAGCCTAGTTTTCATCCACAAAGCCATGTATATCCACGAATCTGTCCAATCTCAATCTTCCTTGGTAGCACAATCCATAGCTAGTAGTGCCATGCAAATACTTGAAAACCCTTTTTACTGTTGTCCAATGTCCTTCCCTGGTTTGACATATACCTGCTCAAAACTCCCACTGCATGTGTAATGTCCTATCTAGTACAAACCATTGCATACATCAAGCTACCAACTGCACTCACATATGGAACATGAGACATGCCCTCCTCCTCTTAATGTTTCTTGGGACACTGATCCATAGATAACTTTACACCAACACGAATAGGAACCTTGACCGGTTTACATTCCTGCATATTAAACCTCTGCAATATTGTCTCGACATATTTTATCTGATTTAACTAGAGTTTCCTCCTTTTCCGATCTCTTCTAATTTCCATGCCCAAAATGAAATTTGAAGCACCAATATCCTTCATGTCAAATTTAGAGGACAACTGAGTTTTCACATCTTGGATAATCTCCTTGTTGTTTCCTATCAACAACATGTCATCCACATACAAGACCAAATAAATCAAATGATCACCAATTAATTTAAAATACACACAGTGATCCTATTTGCTTCTTGATACCACATCCTTGGTGATTTTTTTAAACCATACAGGGACATTTTCATCTTGCATACCAAATCCTTCTTTCCCTTCACAACATAACCTTCTGGTTGCTTCATACAGATTTCTTCTTCCAGATCCCCATGTAGGAATGCTTCTCTTCACATCCATTTGTTCTACTTCAAAATCAAATGCAGCAACAATAGATAACATAAATATTATAGAGGTTAACTTGGAAACAAGAGAAAAAATCTCACCAAAATCAATTCCCTCAACTTGGGAATAACCGTTTACTACTAACCGAGATTTATATTTTTCCACTTTTTCTTCTGCATTCAAATTCTTTTTAAATACCCATTTGCTGTCGATGGGATTTCTTTCATTCCAAAACTCTACTAGATCCCAAGCCTCATTATTATCCAAATATGCCATTTCTTCGTCCACGAACCTTTTCCAAAGATTTCCATCCTCTGAATCCACTACCTCCTTGACAGTTCTAGGATCATCATCAGTAATAAACAAAGAAAAATTTGAAATATGGAGTATACCTTTCTGGTAGATTTCTTTCTCGAACCAATATCCTCAATACTAGAGTATGAAGATCTTCTTCTTTTGATTCCTGTTCTTTTGTAGAGTCTGACTCATCATCATTTAAATCAAACTCTATTTTCTCTGGTTCTTCCTTACTTGGTAGGACTTCCTGTTTAACAATATCCTTAATTTCTCTAAATACCACATCTCGACTCTACACTACCTTCTTAGTTTCTGGGTTCCAAAGCTTATAACCTTTGAGACCATATTTATATCCAATAAAGATACACTTTTTGGCCTTCTTATCTAGCTTACTCTTATTTTTCTTTGGAACATGAACATATGCATCACAGCCAAATACCTTGAGATGTGTGAGAGAAGGTTCCTTACTAGTCCATACCTCTTGTGGAGTCTTGTCATCCAACACTGATGAGGGTGATCTATTGAACAGGTAACATGAAGTACCCACTGCCTCTGCCCATAATTCTTTCCCTAACCCGACACCACTGAGCATGCACCTTTCTTTTTCCATCATCATCCTATTCATCCTTTCTGCAACTCCATTCTGTTGAGGTGTATATGGAGTAGTCGTCTACCTTGCTATACCACACTTCTTACAAAATTCTTCAAATTCATTCCCGCATAACTCTCCACGCTTATCTGTCCTCAACACCTTAATTCTTTTCTCTGTTTGATTCTCAACAAAAGCCTTAAACTCTTTAAACTTGTCAAAGACTTAGGATTTCTTCTTGAGGAAATATATCCAAATATTCCTTGAGAACTCATCTATAAATGAGACATAGTACAAAGATTTTCCCAGTGATGGGACTGACATAGGTCCAAAAACATCACTGTGAACTAGATGTACAATTCCTTCTGCCCTAATTGCACCAGAGGGGAATATTACCTGATTCTGCTTCCCATATAGACAATGTTCACAGAAATCAAAATCCAGAGAGCAGTTAGACATCCCTTCAACCATACCTTTACCGTGAAGTATTTAAATACCATTCTCTCCGATATGCCCCAATATTTTATTCCACAACATATCCTTTTCTCCATAGACTGTAGGATTTATTTCTTCTTGAACTCCAATATCAGGAACAATGGAACTATTACACCCATCACTAATAGTTCTTCCTTGCAGCTTATACATAGTTCCAAACTAAATTCCCTTCAACAACACCATTGCTCCTAGAACAATCTTGCAAGTTTCCTTTTCAAATATTGTTTTTACCCTTGCATCATCCATTTTGCTTATAGAAATCAAATTTCTGGCCAAACCTGGGATGTGCAGAACACCAAGCAGTGTTCTAGTCCTTCCATCTATGAGCCTCAACTTGAATTTTCCTCGTCCTATGATTTTGGTTGTCGAATCATCACCTAAGAAAACATTACCTCCATCATACCTTTCATATCCACATAACCACTCCCTATGGGGAGTCATATGAAAGGATGCACCAGATTCAACCAACCATGCCTCATGATCTGCATGTGTGCTTGAAGAAGCCAAGTACACATCCCCTCATTCTTCCTTGGAGGTATTTTCTTCTGTAGAAGGAGATTCTTTAGATCCCTTTTTTTTCTCAACTTTGGATATACTTTGATTCTTGTAGTGCCCTTATTTTCCACATCTCCAAAATACCTTTACAAAATTTTCGAGAGATTTAGATCTACCCTTAGACTTAGATCTCCAATTTGAGAACTTAGACCTATTTCTTTCCTGGGAATGTCCTCTTGCAAATAATGCGTTTGTGCTCTATCCTTCCATGCTCTTCCATCTCATCTCCTCTGACAACAAAGATGGGACCACTTCATCAAACTTCAAGGAAGTTGTATTACTACCTATGGTCAAAACCAGACTATCCGACGAGTCTGGTAAAGAACACAGTAAACTGATACATTTATCTTCATCAAAATTTTTAATCGCAACAGATACTAACCGACTTACCACAGTATTGAAGGCATTCAAATGCTCTGCCACCGAGTCTCCATCTCTCATCCTCGGGTTATACAACTTCTTTCTTAGGAATATTTTATTCACTAGGGACTTAGACTGATACAACTTCCCCAACTTATCCCATAAATCCTTGGTTGTAGCTTCTTTTGACACATTCAGTAATATTGAATCTAAGAGACATAGTTAGATTGCGCTCTTTGCCTTCCGATCCAACTTTTTCCAGTCATCTGTTGAATTTCCCATAGGTACAATACCTGGATCTTCCGTGATCCACTTATCTCTATCCACCAACAAATCTTCCATCTTGAGCTTCCACAGCTCAAAAATTTTCCCATTAAACTTCTCAATCTCCATCTTCAAATTGCTTTCCATTTCTTTTCACCTAAAAAATCAATACCACAGATCTCCCACTATAACAAAGATTATCACAGTCCCAAGACAAACCCTTGACCACAAAGGCACCCCCTAAAGCCAACAAAGCTCTGATATCAAATGTAGATTTTAACCTTGTACAATATTTACTGCAAATAGATTTTCAGTAAAAGAACATAAAAGATACAATGGAAAATACAAACATTACACAGCGATTTTTCCCCTGGAAACCCAAACCGGGAAAACCAACATATTCTATATTCATTTATAGTGATACATTGTTTACAATACAATATACATATAGGATCCAATGACATCCAAAACCCTAACCCAATGACCTAGATTAGTCAACAACCCTAATTCCTTAACCGGAAATAGAAAGCCATCCGCAAAAAACCATGTGCCGAAAACCACCTAAATATGTGACATGTTTCCCGAGGCAGAAGTTTTTTTTTCAACTCGTGCAAAGAATATAACACATACCCAATAGTCTTCACCTGATATTAATAACAAAAAACTTGTTCTTTATGTAGTATGAATGAGACTTGTATAATCAAAGTGAAGTGACTTTCACTTGACATTTTCATAGTCTTATAATTATACAATTGTTTTCTATAGATTTCTCTTAACAGACATATTGGAGGAGCAACTTGGCACATAAAGACACAACCACAATTTTCTCTCTTAAACGCTGGCCAGTTCTAGGTTAGTATACTTTTTCTTCTTTTGTTATTTGATTTGTGAATGTAGATTCATATTTAAACTTAATACTTTTTTTTATGTAAGTCATATTATTATCATCTACATTCATCCTTTTCTTTTCTTCTCTTTTCATAGGTAAAAGTAGATTAGTAATTAATCTTAATTCTCTTTATATTTTTCCTGAGAATTGGTTCTCTCTTATAAAATTAGTTTCCAGGGTTTATCGCAAATCATTTAATCTATATATTTATACACTTTATATTTATAGAACATGAATGTACATAGTATATAATTAGGTTAGTTGCTTTATTTTACATTTTAGATTATATCCCTTTACCAACCAACGGAGCTGTAAAACCCGTCAGGGTGAGTCATTCCAAGCGACTTAGGTTACTTAGAAACTTCAGACCAAGATTTCACTCATAGTTGACAGTGTATTCAAATATGCCATTCAAAAAATGGCACTAGAAGGATGACCAAATGGATATTAATGGCATGAGGGGGTCGAAAGACACCTCCTAATAATCACTCTCTAGTTATAACTCGTAGTCGCTCAGACTCCACTGTTGTACCCAATACAAACACTACATCTGAAGTCCAACCTATTATTCTTGTCAAACCTACAACATCTCTTCCTCAGGGAATTGAGGTACAAGAGATTATCCAAAATTCTCATCAATCAATAATAAGAACCCAAGACACATTGGCCAAACTTAGACAGTTTGGTGAATAATTACATCGACTTCTTGATTTTTCCAATCAATAGGAAGATAATCTTGTCATTGGTACAACAAATTATGCATTGCATGATATCTTGAATAATCCATTGAAAGTGCTCATTTTAGGTGCCAAGGGATATGGACTTCCTCCTTCACCACCCAACCCTTCTCCACCTCCTTAAGGAGGGGAATACTCTCACAAAGATAGTTCATCTTCTCAACAATATCAAACTTTAAATAATTCACAAACTTCAACCCAGATGGATAATAAGAATAATATCTCCAGGCCTTGGCTTGACCAAGATGTTGTGGCCATACTAGGACCCCAACATTCTTTACCTAAGCATCCTGAAAAATGGTTACCCAAGTTTGATCTAGATTCTAAATAGTCAGTAGAATATTATATAAACAAATTTATGTTGGTTGTTAGGCTTAGAAATGTAGAACATGAAGATGTCATATGCAGGATGTTTCCATATACCTTCGAAGGAAATGCCTCCACATGGTACTTCGCACAACGATCTCAAACTATTATGTCCTAGGATAGATTTGAAACCTTTTTCTTAGAAAAATTTGGAGATGACAAATATCCTGAATTCTTAGCTATGGAGTTATCCAATATGAAGATGAATCCAAAATAAAGGTTAAAGACTTTAACCAAAGATTCCTTACACTGAAAAACAAGATACCTGCAGAAAATATGATTGTTGCTTATTATGCTAAATCTTTACATCATACCACAACCATGTGGGTTAAAATGTCTAAAAAGAATACACTGCTAGAATATTTTGAAGAAGCAATTCTCATTGAAAAGGACATGCTCAACTTCAAGGATAACACAAATCCTAAAACTGAATCAACTTCATCTTCCAAGAAGAAGATAAAAATTCTTACAAAACCTCCTTCAAACAGGAAAGATCAAGAACAGATAGACATGGAAAGTTTACAGAAATCCTTTCAAAAGTTATCCAACCAAGTTGTAGATCTGAAAAGATATGTAGAGCAAGGATATTCTAGTAAAGGAACTTATCAACCACCTTTTGGAAGACCACTTCCAAATCCTCCCAATAGGTCAACCCCACCGACTAAAGATTTGAGTTTAGAAGGGTTATACCACGCTATGTAGTCATTATTAACTACAACTGATAATACTTCTGATGTCCCTCCTGAACAAAAAAATGACGTAGAAATAACATGAAAACAAACAAAACAGGCTAAAACATCAAAACAAATGAAACTGGCTGAAACATCAAAGAATTTTTCTTTCTCTGATATAGAATACAACCCTATTGAGGATTTAAAGAGGTTAAAATAAAATATTTCAATTTACGAGATGCTTAAGTTTCCCTACATCCAATGAAAAATGTTACAAAGAATAGCTGAAAACAGTAACAATAAAAAGAAAGATTCTCTAGACAAAGGCACAACTGAAATTAGTAGTAACAAGAAGAAGGATGTATTAGAAAAAAGGTGTACCTGAAAGAAACAATAAAAAGAAGGAGGCTCCAGATAAAAGTGTACCAAATCTAGATAAAATACCCCTAGACACAACAAATAAAAATCAACAACCCCCAAATCCTTCTCCCACACCACGAAAGAGGTCTAATGTTGTTAGAAAAATAGGATTGCGGAGCAATAAAATAAAACAAATGTGGAAATAAAACACAGAAGATACACAATACAATAGAGACACAGATATACTTGGTTCACCATGTTGATACTGAGAGGGGGGCGAATCAATATCAAGTACAATTTAAAACCTTTTTCAACTTATACTTAAACCATTCAACTATATCCAATGAACAATGAACAATAGTATAACAGTTACACCAATACACCACAGTACACCATGCACAATATATGAGAAATAATCAATAGTTATTGTTCAAGGGAAGTAATGACTTCCAAAGGTAGCTACAACTTCCAAATGTAAAGGGAGCGATAAAACTCCAAGAGGAAGATACAATCCTCCAATATCAAGAGAGATTTGAACTCTCCATCCTCGCCCCTTCCTTCCACCCAAAAATATATGAGAGATAATAAAACCTTAGATTAAATCATCACCATCAACCAATCATCACATAAAACTTGATTATGCTTCCTGAGACTTCTTCAATTTTTGCAATTCTTCAATTCGTGGAGTACTCTAATCCTATAGATAATATTACTCAATGTATTCTCTGAAACGACTCTAATTTTCACTCCTTGAATCCTCCCCAAAAAGAGGTTATAGAAAGAATGGTAGACTTTATTCAATTCTCGTCTATTCATGAGAGTGAAATTGCATAGAATGCCCTGCGCTCAATAATTAACATCTGATTTTGAAACTCATAGAAAAGAAACTATAGTTCATATTATTTCCAATGAAATTTGTCCCACTTCATTTGGATTCTCTATGAACAAATTATGATTGTTTTACCTAGAACACATTTTTATTAACTAGCTTCAGGACTGATCACAAACCCTATCTTCCACAGAGTGTATCTCCATAATTATAGTGAATCAAGAGCTAAAATTTGTACCAGAGGTACCTTGATATGTCTTTTCAGTACCATAGCGATTTCACCATATGAATCGTTCTAGAAAAAAATTTATAGAAAAAATGGTAAGATGATCTGAAAATAACATACCTTAGAACACATCACCAAAAGACTTCATCCTCCCTTGAAATATGGCCTTCTTTTCTTCTTATTTCCTCTGAATTTCGTCTTGTATCAAATGAGTGTATAATGATGTTTATTTATACCATTTATGCCACTTCCTTTTAACATTAGGGCCAACCTGACACTTTCTAATTTTGTAATTATTTTCTTTAATTATCTTCAAGGCCTACATGTACTTCCTTCTTCAATTCACTTTGTCATATTTAAAACTTCATTTCTCCTCAACCATGAGGATCCACGTGACGTGCCACATACCACCAGAAACAACATGATGTATAATATCCATCCATGGGTGTTGTATCTACATGTGCATTTTCCTTCATGTCCAAATACCTTTATCAATCTTGCGGTCCAAAACCCATGACTAGGGTTGACATCAATGACAACAACCAATCTTCCAACAATCTCCCCCTTTGTCATTGATGACAACATTCATGCTCCCCCTATCCTCATGATCCCAATTTCTCTCCCCCTTTGACATCAATGGCAAAGGGTATGGCTTCTCCCCCTGAGTTTAATGGCAAAAGGTAACCTTCTTCTTTGGGGTTGCTCCCCCTAAACATGTGGCAC